>JARJLF010000028.1:600000-750776 GCA_029378395.1 Mycena leptocephala | reverse complement strand
GGCTGGTGCGCTTATTTTATTTACTTGTTACCTAAAGGAAAAGATGTGGCAGCCGTGCTAAAAAAAAAGAAAAGGGGCGCCGGCTGATACTTTCGTACTTATGTACTAATGTAGGTACAATAAAAGATAGGGTGTCCAAGTCTGATTTTTCTCTCTCCGCTAACGGGTACGTAGTAAAGAATAGGACAGGATTTAACTCTTTTTTATGTTACTTCGAGGTAATGTAGAGAGAGAGCCTAGTCAAGGGGTGTAAGCCAAAAGGAGGTTGTCTGCTTCGCCGCCAAAGAGAAAGAGCCAAGCCAAAGGGCAGGAAGGAGGTAGTGACGTACATGTTTCTTTACCTTTTTTTTGGGAATAGTCGTAGCACAATTTTTTTAGGTGTTAGAAGGAGGGTTACCTAGTAGTTTTATTATTAACAGGTAATTTATTTACCGTAATTGCAATGTGTCAGTGTGCAAGTTTAGTACTGTGTTAATGCGTCAGTATGTTAGTTTAGCTGTGCGCCACTGTGTATATGTGTACGCCAACTAAAATTATACTTAATTTACATAAAAAACAGGCTGGCGCAGCAACTGGTTAATTTTAAAGTGCTTAACCTAACTAAAGGTAGGCTCAAGGCGCAACTGCATTATGCAATGGTAAATTTTACTTATAAAATCACTTTTAACTCTATTTCTTCAATAATATAGGCCAGATATTCTGTCCCTAATATATTAAACATAATATTGTAGTGTCATACTGGTAATGAAAGCATAACATCTTCAGCCTCTACCTTATCTATTTCTTTGGGTGAAGAAAATTTTACTATTTTGTTACTGAGGGATATGGTATTACGGTGGGTGTAGCGCTGAATTATCTGCTTCTTTTATACTTTTTGTAACCCACCCCTTCAACTCTTTGTAGTCAAGCAGTATAAAGCCGTGCAGCACGAATAAAAAATAGCCGTATCTGCTTTTGCATTGCTTTATAAGACAGACTATTAAATAAGAGAGAAGAAGTTAATTTTTAGTTTTGCCACTAAATGTTAAGGAAAAATTAATTGCAGGGCAAAAAACATCACTCGTTCTATACTACGACCTTAGAACGTAAATTTTTCCTGCATTATTTGCGGGACCACATAAACAATTAACTATTTTAGGTTAATTCAGCAAAACCAGAGTGTAGGTCCGCAAGAGGCCGCAGGAGGCCGCAAGTGTGAAGTGCATTTTGCTCCTTGTTTTTTCGTTTAAGCGGTAAGCCTTGTATAGAGGGACTGTTATTGCCTTTGGTTTAACTCCACTAATCACATAAACCAACACAAACGCGTAAACGGCTCATTAAAGTTGTGATTCCTTCCCTTCCTTCCCTTCCTTCCCTACCCTTTCCTTCCCTCCCTTTAAGAAGAGAAGATAGGAAGGGATACAGAGAAGAAAAAAGGTTAGGCTTTGCATAATTTGCAATATTAAACCTTTAAAGCGTAAGGCTTTGGTTTTTTAGAATTAAATTTGTTTTTAATCTTAAGTTAGAACTTTAGTTTACCAAGAAGTAATAAGTTGATTTTTTTTTTATTAGGCTGGGTTATATTATACTTATATTAATATTGCCAGCCTTTATTAGTTTTTTAAAAGGTTTTAAGAGGATTCGAACCTCTGAAAAAAGTATTAACAGTACCTCACTATAACCACTCAGTCATAAAACCCAAGTTTGTAAAACTATAATTAGCTGGGCTTCTTACTCACCTTTTTTTTGAGGTAAAGGCTGAGCAGAGCCGTAAATGCTAATAAATAAATAAATAAAAAAAAAAAAACAAGTTAAGATTGCGAGTTAGGCAAAAAAAACTAATAAAAAAAAAGTTATTGGGTATTAGCAGTCCCAAGTTAAAATAAAATTATGGTGCAGTTAGTTTATTTTAAAAAACATAATTATCAACTGTTAACTGACCACTTTAAACGTAAAAATAATAATAGTTATAAATGTTTTATGCTTAAAACTCAGAAACTTGTAAATTAAATTAGTATTAAATATGTTCTTAAAATTATTACTGATAAAATTAACAACTTCTAAAATTTTTAAACTAGTTTAAAATTTTAGGTCTCTTTTGGAATTGAACCAAAATATTCACTTTAGAAGAATGATGTTCTACCTTTGAACTAAGAGAACAGTTACATTCTATATTTTATTTTTAAGTTTTAATTGAAAATTTTTTTTTATTTACTTTTTATTTCTTGATCTGTACCTTTTGCATGCTTTCGATTTTATACTAAAATTATGTGTTGTTGTTGTTGTTGTTGTTGTTGTTGTTGTGTGCAACATAAAAAATGAATAGTTCAATTTCTCTGTTAGCTCCGCTAAAAACAATACAAAAGACTAAAAAAAGTAAACAAACAAGGCAAAAAATTAAAACAAATGTCTGGTCAAGCCCTAATAATAAGAACAAGGGCAACGGTTTTTAACAAAAGTTAGTCTTAGTTTAAATAGGCTAAAATTATTGCAATTTATTTAACCTACTTTGTTCAAGAACGTAGTTAGAGAGAAGAAGTGAAGCAGCGTTTTGTACTAGTCAAATTAAAAAAAAACCAGGCAAGCGGGCAAAAAACAAAGGCAGGGCTGCATTATACTACAAGTAAAACGTACTTCTGTTTGTGCAGTGGACTGTTTTTGCTGTAACTAAAGTTTCGCTAATACTTTTTTCTTTTTATTTCTTTACACTAATTTTTTTCTTTGGGACTTGGACACAACCTACCCTACTATTGGCCGATAGATGCTTATAGTGGTAACTATTGACCCCTAGTGACGTCGACTCTTCTTTTCTTTTCTTGCCCGCTTTCCACCTATCCTACCGAAGGAGGCAGGTTGGTTCATTTCCAACCTAAAGTTGGGGCAAGCAGGGCGATGCGCTTCTTCTTAGCTGGTGACGAATCAGTACAGATACGCTCTAGCCTCGGTCAGAGTAGTAGAAGGCGGTAAAGCGCTGTACTTTATGTCCTCAAGCTCTGCTACGCTGTACTAACTGCTATTACCTCCAAAAGTTCAGGCTAGTTGTGCTTTTAGGCCGTGAAAAAGTGACTGCTGTGTCTTTTTTCGGTTAATCCGCAAAGTTCCTAGAAGAAAATATTGCCAAACTGCAAAACAGTGTAGAGAAAGAGACGAACCGTAATTTAAGAATAGTCTGGTAAAGGCATAACCACATTTAAGCACTTTCGATAGAAATATTAAATTAACTAGAAGTTATAAAAACTTAACCATAATTAACCTTAGAGTTTAATGGTTTTTAGTTTTATATATATTTTATTTTTTTAAATAAAAATTAACATAATGGAGAAAGATAGACTTGAACTATCATATCCGTAGTGCAAGTACGGTTGATTACCAGTTATCAGATTTCCCCTTTTTTTTACTATATATTTTTTTAGTAACACAGCAGTTATGGCAGGGCAGGTGTTTAGAAACTTTATACTTAGTGGCACCTAGATCAATTGCCCTGTACTTTGAACAAAAAAAACTATCTTGCACCTCAATCTCTTTTAAGATTAGTTTGCCTTCTCTTTACTGAGCAAATTAGGGTGAAGTGGTTTTAAAGTAGGTAGGTTTAAACCAGGAATAGTGAGCAAGGCCCATCATTATTTTTTTTGAAACTTACAGCTATTTTAAGTACTACTTGCCCTTACTTTTTGCATAAAAGTACCAAACAGTAAAACACTTTTTTTTGATTGATAGGAGTTTGTTTTTCAGCCTAGTTAGAACTGCTCCGCCTTGTTGTGCTAGCGCTAAAGAGGAATAATAGGCAATCTTACTAAGAAACCTAGCAATTTTACTGTGTTAGCGGGGCTAATTATAGTCGGAAAGATGTAAAAGATGTTTACTTATCCTTGTTTTTTTTCCAGATTGTCAAAGGTAGTAAAATCGCCTCTATTTTTATTTTGCGGTTCTAGTAGCTTTAACTTAATTTTAGATTTGTGGAAAATTAATTTTGATATGTAATTAGGCGCTATATAAATTAAATGTAAAACAATTAATTTTTATAGCTAATGATAAGTTCATTCTCTAAAAATAGTTTGTAATGGATTTTTTTACATTTCCTTAAGAAAACAAAAAGCCAGGTGCTAACAAATAGGCTAATTTATTAGCATTTTCTGTAAAACAAAAAGAGATAAGCGTGCCAGTACCTACTTATGTAGGAGATAGGTAGCCACTAAAGTAGGATTGGAGCGCGCTGTTTCCTTTAGGTTGGAGCCGGGAACCGTTGGTGTTTATGCAACCAAAGCCTTTTAATAAAACTATTTGAAGTAAAGCAGGTTTTATAGTTAACTTTGTTTACCATAACAGTTCAGTTTTTTATTATTAATATTAATTTAGCCTTCCTAGCGGCACCTACTTTACATGCTTTCTCACCAGGTTCCTTCGAAAGACTAAAGATAAGCGCAAGCTCCCAACCTAGTTGAAGACAGGAACGGTTATAGTCTTGTATTTTATTTGTATTTTTTTTTCGTAGACTTTGATAGTTTCTTTTAAATATTTTTGGAATTTTATAATAAAAAACAAAAAGACTAGTTTTTAGGATTAGTTTGGCGTTTTTTTGACTACTATAAATTTTAGGCTTAAATATCTATTCTTAATTAGGAACTAACATAATAGCTTCGCTGATTCGCCTTCAAGGTCCGTGTTTTTTAACTATATACTTTTACTACTATACTCTTTTACCGTAATAATAGCGCAGATATAGGGTAGTCAAAAAAAAACTAAAGCTAAAGCTAAAGCTAAAGCTAAAGAGAGTAGGTGGAGAATAGAGAGGCGTAATCAGTAACTACCTGTTATAAGCATTAGTACAGAGGTGTTAAAGCAGTAGCATATATTACTTTCACTTTTTATAAAAGTAAATATTGGATTTAGCTTGTTACAGAAATAGTATAGTAGGGTTAAAGGTAAAGAATAGGGTTAATGTACCGCTGGATAAGTTTTATTATGTTAAGTATATGATAAGATGAGGGTGCAGCGAGTAACAACTACGGTAAAGTACCTTCTAAAAACCAAGAAAAAAAAAAACAAGTAAAAACCAAGGACTAAACCACAGTGCCACCCCACTTTATAGCTAAATGAGCACTATCTTTCTGTGCTCTGTTTCCTGCTTGCTGCTTGCGCTTATTTATAGTACACACCGCTAGGCGGAGCAGCGCAAGCAGCAATCAGGCAAGTCCATGATTTGTAACAGCTTTCTTGCTTAGGCTCCTAAAAGCAGGTACAAAACCCATATAAAAAAAAAGAAGAAAGAAAGAGTGCAAACAAGAAATAAATTTTCTCTGCGATAGGCTACGCGCTACGCAGCCATAACGGTGCCTCCTGCTCATTGTAACAAGGTGTGTTAGTACAGTGTAATTTCTCCTTAGGAGGGTTGCAACAGGAAAGGTGGAATAAGCCAAATATCAGGCTCCTGCGGCAAGCTACATAGCACTATAACTATACCTCTTGTATTATCTTTTTTTTTCACAATTTACATAGGAATAGGGGCTAGCTCTCTGTTGTTTTTTTTTTTCTCCTATTTTTTCTTAACTCTTAAGGAACTGAGTGCGTTAGCTCTTTTTCCTACTTTAGTCGCCTTTACTACTAGATCTAAAAACAGGTCCTCGTACCTGAGAAAATTTAGGCCTAGTATCGCGCCGCAGGAGCATTAGCCCTATTCTTCTTTAATTTAGACTAGTTGAGCCTTCTTTAGTTGGTACTGGTAGGGCCTAATAGCAGACCAGGACCGATACTTTTTATTTTTTTTTTCAAAACTAGTTGCTGATAACTATAATTTTATTGTATAAACAATGGCAGCAATGTAGCTAACTATAACAATTGTGGTTAACAGTTTTTACGTATTTAGTACCTAAAAACTAGCCCGCGTTTTAGTGCTTTAGTGCTTTAGTGCTTTAGTGCTTTAGTGCTTTAGTGCTTTAGTGCTTTAGTGCTTTAGTGCTTTAGCATAGCTGCCCCCTATTAAAATTTAACTAAAAGAAGATTTAAAATCCTTAACTTATATAATATTTAACAATTACATGTTGTTGCATAAAACTTGCCCCCTAAAACCTAAAAAATGAGCTGCACAGGCTTCGCGCTAAATAAAGCTTAGTGCTTTGCTTCAAGCCAAAAAGATAGTGATGTTATATCACCCTTTCACGGGCCCTATAAATTCTTAGTTAAACTACCTGCTACTAGACTACAAATTTTCTCTAAACATGCAGCTAAACTACACAAAACAGTTTCTGCCTTTTTAACTTTAAAAGCTGCCTCCTTTAATAGGTGGCAAATATTTAGCCGTAGAAGAGTAGCAACCATTATGTATGGTGGCGAAGCAGAACAATAATTCTTTCCTCTTTTATTTACTGGAGCCGAATAAGCCGTAGGAGTCGAAGGAAAGGTGCGCTGTAGAGTAACAAACGTAGCTCTTGCTGTAATTTCGCCATCGGAAAGTTAGTGCAACAGTTCCACAAAATTAGGCCTACGATATAACTTTCATTGCTTCGCCAGCCACAAAAAGTATTTAGGAAGTAAGCTACATGACAGTTATTATTGCACTGTTCTCAACTTTTTAACCCGGGCTGCAATCAAAGGCTGCACCTGTAGTTAAAACTAAAGAAGATAAAGCCAGTGAAGAAGAAGCCATAGTTGTTTGCTTTATTTTGCTGGAGGGCTAGACACCCTCCTACTGAAGGAGGCAGAGTAAGCCTCCGTGGCGAAGCAGCAAAGCAGAGAAGGAGCGTAGCAGAAGCACAAACAGATATACAAATTTAACCTGCTTTTTAGCATAGGAAAAAATTTTTACTTATAATAAATAAGAAACCCATATTATCTCAATTTAAATTTTTATAGTCCTTGACTGCTAGCGTTTCACGCTTCGCCACCAAAACCAAACAGGGTGTAACAAAAACAAGCCAAGAGGTTTAGTTTTTATTTATTTTTAAGATTTGATTTGCTTTATTGCAATGTTGCTTTTTATTTAGTTTCTAATTAGTTCATAATGGCCTAGGTTAAAATTTTGTTTCGCTTTGCATTTTTTATTTGTGCCCTAAAAATAAAGCTAACCTTTAATGCATAGCACTGCTGTAGTTTTTTTGCTTAGTAGTACATAGGACAGGTTCAACTACACATTGCCAAGTTTAATTAGCGAGTGCGCTAACACACAATCAAAAATCTACATTAGTAAGATGAAGACGAGTAAAGTAAATATGCTGGCGCCAACTTTGACTTGTTGTAGAAACTATTCTTGTAAAAAACAAAGGGTCGGGTAGATTTAGCCCTAATAGTTCAAGCTATTTTTTATTTGGCTTAATTATGGCCTGCACCATAGGGCTTCGACTTTACAGATAAAGCCGGATATATTACACAGAGCTAACAAAAACAGCTTCAGTCCGGTAAAAAAAAGGAAAAATTTAGCAGCAATTATAACTACATATCATCTCTACGCATTTATTAACACTAGCTTTGCAGCATAGCACTATTTTCCTAACGAAGCAAGAAAATAAAAAAAAATAAATGGACCTAACTTCACCAATCTTTATTCCTGCACTAGCTTAATATGGTTACTGCAGCTATACTATTTTTTTTAAGTAAGTTTAACCCTCTCTATTTTCTATTTTCTATTTCCTATTTCCTATTTCCTATCTCCTGTTTCTTTTAAGGACGGGCTTGCAGCTAATATATTGCATTAAAAACCCTCTCTTTGAGTGCAGAAAGTAACGAAAAAATTTTTACAATCTAAAAATTGCAGGAGGTGCAGAGTAGTGCTCCATTTCCTCTAAATAAAAATGACAAAGGTACATATAGTAAAGGGTATGCATATAGCTGCTCTAGTTAAAATAAAAATGGATATAGATTCTCTATATAGGTTTGTACTCTTCCTTTGCACTAATATGAGCGTAGTTAATGACAGAAATAAAAAGATGGGTGTACTTCTTCATAGTCCTCGCAGTTTTACATACTCTTTTTTGGTGGTGCCTTCCTGCTTTGTCGGGGTGGCGGCTGCTACGCAAACTACAAAAAAATGAATAGAAGGACAAAAATTATATATTTCACTCTTAGTGGAATTAAAAAACCAAGTCTTTTTTATCTAAGGCTCAGTTACAGCACTACACTTATTTTTCCTAATTACGTTGACTGTGCCCACTCTACTGCTACGCTGCATCTTTTTCTCCCTTTCTCCATTTGGAGGCGAAGCAGGTAAGGGTAGGGTAGGGTAGGGAAGGGTAGGGAAGGGAAGGGAAGGAAAGGAAAGGGAAGGGAAGGAAGCCTAACTATCCTTTAAAAAAGGCCGGAGGCTTGCCTTTTATTGGCCGACTACCTTAAGGTAGGAGCAAACAACCACGTAAGAATGTTATTATGCGCATTTTTGAGGTAAAAGGAAGGGCAAAGCCTGAACGTTAGTTTTACTTTTCCTGCGCTAGCCTTCATAGTCCAAAGGGAGCGGCGCTTACTATTACTTTTGTTAGTTAAGTGCTCTGCACTATGAACACTGTTTGTGGAAAATAAATAGTAGGAGTAAATTTTATAACTGCTTTTTTAGTTATGCTGTGCTCTTTAACCAACAGGCTTATATAAAGTAGTAAGTAATTAAATCACGGTCATGCTATATGACAGGCACTGCTATTAAATTGTATCAAAGGCCTTGAAAAAAAAAAATTACTTCTTTAAGATAATAACAACAGCTAATTAAGCAGGAAATAGGACTACAGCGATATGTAAAACGCAGGTTGCTAAATTAAATAATTGCGCACCTGACCTATTAAGCAAGTTATTGTTAAATAATTGGAAAAGCCGATAACAGAAAAACTATAAATTAAAAAACTAATAAATTAAAAGCAAAGGTTGATGCTGTAGCAAGCCTCAACGAGTCTTACTGTAATACTGTAATAGCAGGAAAGAATCGTAAAAAATCCTCACAGAGATAGCTCTTTTAAGTTTTAGAGCTAATACAAAAAATTTATTAAATAAATGCCACAATTAATCCCATTTTTTTTCTTTAATCAGTTATTATCTTCTTTTCTAGTTTTAGCTATTTTAGTTTATGTTTTTTCTAAATATATTTTACCTACATTTACATATACTCAAATGGTTAGATTATATATTACTAAATTAATTAAAAATTCTAAATAAATTTATTTATAGTTTTAACCCCTTTGTTAATAATAGTTAAGACTCCGCGTAACGTAGTTGTAGTTTAATTATGCTTTATGCAGAGCAGTACCTCCTTTACCTTTGCTCTGTGTCTAATTTTTTTATGCTCTATTTAGCAGTTTGTGGCCTGACCTAGAACTGCTACGCAGAAAAGCACAAAGAAAATACATTGCTCTGCTCTGCCCTACCTGACCTACACCCTTAAAAGAGGATTGGAGCAAGCGTTTGCCTCCTAGCACGGCAGCCGCAGGAGCAAAAGGTGGGGTGTCACCTTGGGGCTTGTACTTATCTAAATAAAGATGGAGTAGCGTTAACAATTAACGCTAAATCAATAATGTCACCTGTTACCTAGAAGCAGTAAATAACATTTACTGTCTTGACATTTTGCTTTCCTCTCTTTGGCTTGATTATTTTTCTTATATGCAAAAGCAGGAAAGAGCTGTTGTACTAACATACTGTAACAGTATACCGCCACTTGCTTATAATGTTATATAGCATTATATTAGGGTGGAACAATAGTTTTATTTGATTGACGCTTCGTACGGAGGAAGAGTGTATTTAAAAGTTATATTTAAAAATAAGCAAGATACAACCCAGCAAGTAAGGAAAGCGCAAAAAAAAAAATGGATCTAGCCCAGCTTTTTTCTTTAGTTTGGCAGCTGTGTGTGAGATAGACGATTAACATATTTTACACTAATTATGCCCTCCTTTAGGTTGGTCCTTGGGTGAAAATATACACCCACCCTTACCTACTTATGCTTTGCTAATCAGGTTACTTCGGAAAGGACTATAAAGAAGCGCGCCGTGCTCTGCTTCGCCACTAAAGTGGACAGGCCCACCAGGGGTCGTTAGGGCCTGTGCTTAAGGGGTCGCTAGGGCTAATACAAAAGGAGGCGTGCTAGCCTTATTCGGTAGGATAGATGGGGCAAGCAGTACGTACCAGGAGAGAAGGCCTACAACTCTTTTCTATATTAGGGAGAATGGTAGAAGCAGTACGGCTTAAATCAGTACGGTGCAAAGTAGCGATTCACTGCTAACATAGTCCAGGCAAATAAAGATAAAGGCTTTTTTTTCTCCTTTAGTAAAAGCAGGTAGTGGAGACAGCTGCAAAAATACAACAGAAATACAAGGTAAAGCAAAACCTAAAGAGAGAAACTATTTTAGGTAGTTTTCGCCTACGCAGCGCTGCTGTTATTTCTTTATAGTTAGAGTCTGCTGCTCATATAAGAGCGACCTGTAACTGTTCGATTATACCATTTACTAACTTTAAATTAAAACTTGACTAAAAAACTACAGCAAATGTCTTGAATTTTACTGTTTAAAAAGAGAAAGCTATACTCATGCTTGCTTAAACAGGTAGAGTGTGGCTCTAAAACCTTATGTTTATATTAGTGGTTATTGTTTACCTGCTTTGGGGGGATTGCATTATTTTGCTGCCTTGCCTGCTTGCCTTTTAGTTGTGGAGCACCATGCACCCTGCTTACTTCTGTTTATTACTGTACTAGCGTACTTTAGTGACAGAACAAAGTAACCCTTTACAAAATTAAAGGTAGAGAGCGTTAGCTCGTGCTTTTCCTTGCCTACTTCTTTAACAGAAAGCGTAGGGCAGCATGGGAAGAAAAGTTATTAATGATTTGTTATGAGCACCTTCTGCAGTGCTATGTGCAATATATTTTATAACTGTTTTATAGCTGCAACTGTTATAAAAAAAAAAAGGAAGCGCCCTAGAAGTATAGTACAAGCCTATTAACATAGTATTTAAAAATAAATAATCAAGCTTCCACATATCTTTGTACTATTCCGATACAGTACATAGTTTTAAGTGGTGGTCTTTAACCTTTAAGGTTTGTTTAAATTGTTTGTATGTAGCATCAAAGATTTAATTGTAGTACAAGAATATAGACTACTAATTAAATAAAATTAATATTATAATAATAACTAAATGCAAATTCGGTTACAACTATTACTACATTTGCTTTAATCTTGCACTATCTTCCTTTTATTCACTATTTTTTTTTTCGAGTTATCTTTACTGTAGGTTTACACTCCCTTTTGTTGCTACGATACTACGCTGCTACGTACAGCTGTTCCCGCCCTTTCTTTGTGTACTCGCGCTAACGCAGGTAGAGAGACAACTAGTGTAGGGACGTTAAAAAAAAAAGCTTAACATATAATTAAACAGACTTCCGCAAACACAATTATTCTTTCTTGTTTACACTTAGGGCACCTAAACCCATGTACCTTTCGAGCATCTTTTCACTTATCTTTTTGTTGTGTTACGTTGCAATGCAACCTTTAATTGCCATACATACAATCCCATAACTTTCTGCCTGCTCAGGTACTTATACACAAACCAACTATTTATACAGAGCTAGCGCAAGGTAATTAGAACTTAGGTAAATGTAAAAATATTAGGCCGGCCTTAAATATATAAGACATTAAACTGGCACAGCTGATAAATAACAACCTCTTCTTTTTTTTTACAGGGACTAGGTTAAACTGGCTTAGTTTTGCTTAGACTGAGTTAGATAGGGCAAGATCGGGTTAGACATGCTTTTCTGCAGATCTGGAAGGACTGGTTTGGTTATGCAGACCCTCTTACCTCTTATTGTTTTATACCGTTTTTCCTTCTAAAGAAGGAAAAATATAATTTACGTAAGACGGCCGAAGAAGAAGTGACTCTGTCAACTTATTTTTTTTTTTTTACCTTTTTCTTTAAACTTAAGGAGTGCTGCTGTACTGAAAGCTACGTAGGACTACCGGGTCAACCTAAGTGAGTAGACTGAACCCGTGGATAAAACATAGAGCGTCAACAACACTATCACGCTACGTAGTAAAAGAAAGGGGCGTATTGAATAATCTAAGCCTGGTATACCTATCTGCTTTAGGTAGACAACCCCATAATAGCAGATAGCAAGGCTGCTAATTTAAAGCATTCTTTTATTACCCTTTAGGTAGTTGCACAAACAACAGTGCTCAGGCAAATAAGTTCAAAAAATTGTCGACTTCACTACCTCCTCAAGCTACCCTGTTTACGTTTATGTTTCAGTCCCCAAAAGGAATTTGCGCGCCAGCCATAAAGAACAAGCCGCCTGCCTTCCTTAAAGGATAGGTAGGCTTCCTGCTTCGCCTGCTATGCTGCTTCTCCCTTTGTGTGCTGCCGAAGGAGCAGGCGAAGCAGTAGCAGGATAAGGCAAAGCAGGCAGCCAACAAAGGGAGAAATGCAGCGTAGCAGAGAAAAATTCAAAAAAAAAAATAGCATAGGTGCCGGGTGTTGCATTTAGGTACCGCTAGTTACCTCTAGGTGCCGGGACTAATGCTTTGCGTTCCAGTTTACACAAAAAAAAATAGAGGGTTGTAGTTGGAGAGCAAGCGCCAAAGGCGAGAACAATAACTAGTCCAACCTTGTATATAATGTTCCAAACCAAAGATTGCAGAGCCATTTAATACCTTAAAAGTCTTCGCAAAGTAACTAAAAGAGAATAAAGTAACTAAAATATAAAAGAAAAAAAAACATTAACACCTTTAGCTTAATTGGTTGAGCGGTCGTATTCGAAACGAAGGGTTATAGGTTCGAGTCCTCTAAGGTGTAATTTAAAAATAAAAAAACATTATTTGTTAGTTAATTGTGCTTGCGCACTCTGTAGGGCTGCACATAACAGTTTTTACTTTATTAGGGGGCCGCCTGCCGAAGGAGGGGGCGAATCAGCCATGTAAAATTAAAAATCAAGCGTGAGTTAGGGGACAGCGTCTGAGTTTTTAGTTACAATTACTGTTTGTAACAGCTAAAGTAGTTAGTACGACACAGCATTTGTTGCACCGCAATTTAAAAAGAAAAAGTTAAACATTTAGCACGGCATCTATGCCTTTAAAGTTGAAGCCTGCTTGCGCTTACGATCCACCAACCTAATGGAGGCCGGCACGCTTTTATATAAAACAAGTTAATACGTGAAATAAACAGTGATATACTCATATAGCCATTAGTTTCTTAGCTAGACTGCTGCGATTAACGAAGCATAGTCGACACCCGTTATTCAAACAAACCTATCTTTTCAAACTATAACCAACTTAGAGATGGAAGTATTTACCTCAAAATTAAAAATCTTAACTTTATAGTAAGCTAAAGTTAACGCAGAAGTATTTAGCGAAAGCGCGTATAAGGTAGCATAGTGTAGATGATTTAAATATATTAATGTTTGCTAACTATGAAAAATTTTATTATAATTTTTAAACTTGCCCTTTTCTGCGCTTTTCACATTGTAGGTTGCTTGCCGTAGAACAAACGTTACACGTCTGCTTGCCCTGCTTCGCCTAATATAGGACATACACACGTCTCTATCTCTTCTTCGGCCTTCGGCCTTCGGCCTTCGGACTCTGGCTTTGATTTTTTTTTCGTACTTCGAAGGCGGAGCAGAGCGCGGGTCTGGCTGTAAAAAATAATGAGGCAAGGCAAATCGAGTATGCTCCCGGTTCCTTTAGTGCAAAGCAGTAAGGCGGCCACTAAAGGTGGAGAAAGGTTACAAGGTCAGGATGTTGCTGTTGCTAGGCAAGGTGGGAATTAAGCAAAAAAAAAACCAAAAATTTTATTGGAAAATTACTAGTACTATGTTGATTTTATTTTCTTAAGTACGTTTAAAGTGCAGCTTATGTTATAATTGTAGCGCTGATTAAGTATTCGGTGCTTATAGTTACAGGTGTGAGGCCGTAGGCAAATAAAAAATAACAAAATTTTTATAGTTCTTTTATATAATATTAGCTTTATTGTTTACCCGCAGAAGCTCTCACTAAGTTATAATAAAAAGAGTAGAAACATTTCCCTTTGTTTAAATTAGTGAATACAACTCTAATAAAAAGAAAAGTTTTTTTTAAGAAGTGAACTAAAATTAATATTAAAGAAGTTTGAAAGGACTTATAAATTATTTTTCTTTCCTGCTTCGCTGCTTCGCCACCAACTAACGCAGCTAACTCGGGTAGAACTAAAGCAGCTAGTGCCGGGCCGCTAGCCTTAGCCCTAGACCTAGTCCTAGCGGAGAGAAGGGTTGCTGTACTTATGTACTAAAATTGTAGCAGGCTGCTAAAGCAGAGTTTTATTCTTACTAAATTGCTAAAACAAGGTAGAATACAAGTACTGTAAATAAATCATAGAGGTCCTGGTACATATATTCTTTTGCTATGTATCGCCGAGATAAAGCGGTTTACCCTAAAAAATTAAAATGTGGGGTTGTAAATACTGTGGAACGTTAAGGTATGGTTGTTTTTATTCTACTTTGTGGCAATAAACACTGCATCCCTCCCTCCCTTTGGACTATGAAGGCGAAGCAGGAAAGGAAGCCAGCCAAAGTTAAAGTTAATTAAAAAAGGGGTTACCTAATTTAGAAAGAACTAAAGTTTTTAAACTATATTATTAGTTCAAAATTAGTTAGTTTTTTATTGGTTAATTTATTAAAAATATAAAGTATACTATATTATAAGTTTCAATACTTTTTTGCGTACCGTTTTGTACTTTTTGGTGTTTTTTCCAAATAAATATAAATTAGTGGAAAGACTCTTGTTAGCCTAGGAAATAAAGGAGCGCAAGCTAGGTTATAACAGAAATATTTCAAAAAACTGACTATATTTAAGTATAAAACTACTGGCTTCCTTCTCTGCTTCGCCTTCATAGTCCAAAGGGAGAAAGGGATGCAGAGTTACCAATTCCGCGCAAACAAACAAAAAAAAAGAAAATTAAAAACAAGCCCCCTTTGGCTGGGAAGCATAGGCGCCAAAAAAAGAAAGTGAAAGGATAGGAAGCAATATTTTCTCCTGCAAAAGCAGTAAGGGACTATAGCACTAGTCTGCTTTGCTGGCAGCTATGCAGCACTACCAAAGATTTGAAACATAGATCTATTTGGATTAACCACCTTTACAGCAGCAATGTAGTGCAAGCAACCAACAAAATAACATTAACCTTGCCTTATCCTTATTTAATGAGTAGACCTTGTTTCCTTTAAGGCCTAAAATTGAAAAAAAAGGTTGGGTAAGCGTAGTAAAGAAAAACAAAGTATGCAACACACACAAAATAAGTAATAAAACACTAATCACAAGAAGGCGTGGCTGCTTCTTCGTAAAATACGAAGAATGCAGAGCAGGACTATGAAAAAGCAATAAAGAGTACTTGTCCCTACTTTATCACGTATAACTTCTGACTATACTACAGTGCTAAAGTTCGAGGTGTAAGCCTGAGTTATGTTGTAGCAATGCTTTTTCAGCCTTAGCCCATACAGAACTAGAGTACAGCAAACGCACACCTTTTTGCTTTTCTTCATTTCTCTTTATCTGTTCCTGCTTGCTGCTTGCGCTCCACCTTTACGTCAGGCACACTTGTGCTTTAGTGAATAAGAATAATAATAAGAATAAGAATAAGGCAAAGCAGACAACCAACTACGCCACAAATATAAGTTTAGTCAGAGGTTTTGGTTGTAATAGAGGTAGGGTTATGGTTATGATACTTTGCCCCTTTTGGAGGGTGAAGCCTTGTGGTTTTTCCCTTGTGGCTTTGCCTTTTTGTAAAGGTTGGGGTTGTTATATAGGTTATAAATCTTCTGGTTCTTTATACCTTGGTTGTGTAAATAAATCTTTAAATGGATCAAGTTCTTCTTTAATTATAGGTATAGCCCTTTGGGTCTTAAAAGCAACTACTTCAGGATCTATAGCTTTTAGCTGCTCCTTAGTCATTAGTGCCTCAATCTCTTGATTTAAACTTTCCCTTGTTAGTACTGGTGCTTGACTTTGTTCTGGTAATTGTATTCTTACTGATGCTTGACTTTGTTCTGGTGCTTGACTTTGTACCGGTAATTGATTTTGTTCTGGTGCTTGACTTTGTTCTGGTGATAGACTTCTTACTGGTGATTGACTTCTTATACCTTTAGGAGTTTCATCTCCACTTTCAAATGAAGAACTTTGACTTTTTTCACCATTAGGAGAAATGTTTCCGGTAACTACATCAGAATTTTCAATTTTATTATCTTTATCGGTTGGATCACAGTAAATAGTATTAAATGGTAAAATATCACTTAATTTTACATAAATACATGAAAATGCTGTTATAATTAAGGAAAATAAATTTTCCAACTGCTCTTTTATTATTTCTTCTGAAAAAACAGAAGCAAAAGTTAGATCAAGAGTTATAACTAAACTATAACAGAAACAGCACAATAAAAACATAAATATCACAAAGTTAAATATAATAACAAAGAACAATAAAACTAACTGTACTACAAGGACTACTGTAGCTCACCAACTTTTTCTATTAACCTCAACAGCCTCACTTACAGGCGGAATAACAGAAGGGTAAAGGGGTACAGTGACTGCGGATTTTTTTTCTGCTGTAAAGTACCCATCAGTATTAACAGAACCAGAAACTAAAGGTGTAACTGACTGAACCGAGTCTGCTTGCCCCACCCCCACATTACTGTTTTTGTCTCCATTTTCTCCCTTTGGACCCCTTTGTGGCAGAATTCTAAATAGCTCAGAAGTTGCAGCTGCGCTACTGAAATTCCGCCGGTTAGAAAGCAAAGAATCAGAAAGAGGGATTGTTTTTTTTTTTATTTTTTTATTTTTAATAAATGAGCTAGGTCCAAAAAATAATTTAAGTCCAAAAAATTAAATATATAATACGTTGTAGGAATTATAAGTATTAAGAGTAAAATAGGATCAGCATAACTATTATCTAAAACTAAAGGAGCAAAAGTAAATAAAATTAAAAACATAAATCCTGATATAATATAAATAATATATGAAGAAATTGAGCCTGTATCTAATTTAGCTATGTTATTTGCGGTTTTACTTAAAATATTTGATAATCCATTAGGTCCTACTAATTCTATTACACCTTTGTCTAATTCTTCAGAAACTTTGTAACCTAATTTAAATCCTTTAGTTATTATATAATTATTATATATTACATCAAAGAAATATTTACTATTTAAAAAGGTATATAATTTTGAGAAAAAACCATTTTCTGTTAGTTTTATAATAAAATAAATATTCTTATTGTACATATAAATAGCTAGCAGAGCACCTGTTATACTTAATATAGTAGGTAATAATTTAATTAATATCGGTAAACTAAATTCCGCTTCAACTAATGTTATGTTATCCGGGTGAATATATAAAGCATCGCTACCTTTTCCAGATAAAAAATCGGTACCTATACCTACAAATAAATCTGAAAAAATATAACCAAAAAAAATACTAAATAACCCTAACATTAACATAGGTAATAATATAATAAAACTTGATTCATGTGAATTTAAATAAGCTTCTTTTGGCCCATTTGGTTTTGTTAAAAAAACTAAACTAATTAATCTAAAACTATAAAAAGCAGTTAAAAAAGCAGTTAAGGAACCTAGTATAAAAGCGTAAACCCCACTAAAGCTGTACCGACTATAAGCTAATTCTAATATAAGATCTTTACTATAGTAACCCGAAACAAAAGGAAGTGCCATTAATGAAATAGTACCTACCATCATTAGAGAATAAGTAACAGGTAAAAACTTTATTAGGCCACCCATTCTTCGAACATCCTGCTGATCTGCTACTGAATGAATGATAGAACCAGCTGCTAAAAATAGTAGTGCCTTAAAAAAACTATGGTTTATTACATGAAATAAGGCTACATTATATTGACTAAGGCCGACTGCCATCATCATATAACCTAATTGAGAGATTGTACTAAAGGCAACAATTCTCTTAAGATCATTTTGTACTAAACCTGAAGTAGCGGCTACAAAAGCAGTTGTAGATCCAATAAATGTAAGTATTAGCAAAGCCGTAGGACTATATTCTAGTAGTGGGGAACTTCTTAATAGTAAGTATATACCTGCCGTTACCAGGGTAGCCGCATGTAGTAAAGCTGAAACGGGTGTAGGAGCCTCCATACTTCCTGGCAACCAACTGTGTAGAGGAATCTGAGCCGATTTGGCTAGACTACCTCCAATTAATAGTAACGAAATAATTGTAATTGCAAATTCGTTAGCATGAGGAGCTAATGAAAAAATAGTTTCATAGTTAAGTGTACCGAATAAACCAAATAGAGCAAAGAACCCAATACTTAATACCATATCACCAGTTCTATTCATAGTAAAAGCTAATATTGCTGCTTTATTGGCTTGTATTCGTGTAAAATAAAAATTAATAAGTAAGTATGAGAAAACTCCAATTGCTTCCCACTAATAAAAATTATATTAAGAATTAAAATAATGCATTAAATTTTGACTATTTTATATAACATAGAATAATGAATATAGGGTGAAATAATTTCCTTTAAAGAAACTATTTGTTTAACAGGTATAACAATTATTCTTTGATTTGGTTTTATTTCATGCACTCTAGTTCTTAATTTGAAATTGTTAACCAAAGCGTTAGTTAATAATGTTACCTCTTCAAGGGAATAAGATTGACAATACAGTATTGTTTGACCATCAGCACCTATACCTCCATCATCTGAAATTCAATATGCAAATGCCCTAGCTGTTAATAAATCACTTATATTAGAAGGTATTATTTTTTTACCTTCTTTATAAAATAAATCATAATAATAATTTAAACAAGGTAATGCTAAAGTTTTAAACTGCATACTGGAATAAATTTTATTAGTACGTTTATCTGGTTTTCTTATATAAACTTTAGGTCCTTTACCGGTTAGATTAGTAAATTGACTATAAATATGCATTAAGTATGTAGTATGTTCAGGAAAAGTTTGATCAAATCTTAAACGAGCGGCGCCTTTGGCGAGAAATATACCTCTTTTTTCAATACTAGAATCCCCTAAAATAGTTCCAATTAAAATATCTTTTTGAATAGCGCTTAAATTTACTTTAGATTTATACTCTTTTTTTTCTGCAAATGTAGCATTAATATTAAAAATATTCGGAGTAATGGGAACACTAAAATTGCTTAAACCAAATGTATCTGCGCTAAAGCAGTATTCTAATCTATAATCTAATTCTACATAATTTAAATATTCTTTTTATAATTAAAAGCTAATTTTCAATAGCCTATAGGAATATTTCATTTTATTATAAAATAAATTATAATAATTTTTACGTATATTCTCTGAGAATTTTTATTTTTCTGCTAATTAACCATTTTTATTTTTAATTTTTCACTTAAATATTAAGTAATTAAAACTTTAGGTACTTTTAGCATTTAGTAAAATTTAATGCCATCCTTTATGGAGAGGAGAGCTGTGGGCTGGAATTTCAAATTTGTTTTCCACCCACAAACATTACAAAATAATTACCACCGAATACCAATACTAACATACCACCTGTAAAGGCTGATAAGTAAGCAAAAAATCTTTGATTATGTCATGGCATTCAAATTTATCATACAATTAAATATTAAAATTTCTACCCGTATTCATTCCATATTTAATTTGTTGAATTAACTCTAAACCCTCAGGTGTTAGGTGGGCTTTATCACTCATTAATTTAGCTATTTTACATCAATCTAGATAATCTAATAGTTTAACACCAAGCAGGGGATTTTTGTCAAATAAGGGAATAATTATATTAGTTATATCTGAAAATTTAGATATCTCTAAACTTACTGCAGGTTTATCAAGATACTTATATATTTTTCCTGAACCTAAATATTTTATTAAAGACTCCATTAATATTATATCTCTATTATGTTGAGTAATTCTAAATCTCAATTGAACTCTATTACCTATTTTATTTGTTGACGGGGTAATTTTTACGTCAAAAGACCCATCTCCTGATACAAATCCTGCAATTCAATTAGAATCCGGTATGTTTTCAGTATTAATGATAGGTTTATCTACTGGAGTAAATATTTTAAATTCTGATTTTAATAAATCAGATAGACCTAAATTAATTGATGCTTTAATATTAATTATTTGATATAACCCTTCGATTGATAGATGTGCTTTACTAATCATTAAATTTACTGCTTGTTTAAACAAAATAAAATCAGCAGATTTTTTAGTTAATAAGGGATATTTTTCTAAATGATTAATTAATATTGTTAAATCATTTTTAGAATCAATAGAATAATTTACTATGTTTTTAGTTGGATATTTATGTATTGAACCAATTCCACCCAAAAATTTTTGTAATTGTAATAATAAAGATAAATCATTTTTATGTAAACCCATTTGAAATTTAGCTTCAACTCGTCAGCCTAATTTACGTTTAATATCTTTACAAACTAAAATAGAAAATGATCCCTCGGCATCTATCAGACCAGTTCAAAATCAAGAATTAACATTTACTGGAGTATTTAAGGTAGAAAATGATGATTTATTTAATTGTTTAGAAGGGATTTTGATTTGATTGTTTCTTTTGAAACCCATTAGAGTACACCTTAACTTTGGATTATTTTTAGATCTAAAGTAACTACCGTCTACTCGTTGCTCTTTTACAGATAACACTATTGCTAATTTATCTGATTTAGATCCGCGATATCCCATTTCATTTTCACTCATCTTTTGACTTGTTACCATACCTGAGTAATTACTTCAGCCACTCATAACCTTTAGATTATGGCTTGGTACCAAAAGCTTTAAGGGTTCCCCGGAGTTTGGTAGTTTAACCCACTCCTTTAGCCTAAAGGCTTTAAAGGAAAGCATTTTCCCAAAACGCGTTAGCGGGTCAGATTCCAAATAAGAAATACTGTAAATATGGATAAGAGTAGAACACCATAAAACAGCAAGTCCTAAAGAAATACTTAAATTATCAAATTTAAATTCTCAACCAATAGTTAAAACTCCTGAGTCTACTCAAGAACCTAAATTTAAGTTTATAGCTTCACCTCCACATAATACTATTTTATAAAAAGCGTAGCTAGTTAAAATTGAAGAAATTAGCAATGAAAAGCAAGTAATAAACTGGGAACCTCTAACTCCTAATTTTCGACCTAAAAAACCAGCAACAAATGAACCTAATATAGGTAAAGCGACAATAATAATAATAAATAAATTTAATTTCATTTTTAAACTTTAAGTAATAAATTTCCTCTTAATTTGTAAAATGCAACTATTATACATAATCCTATTATTGATTCTGCACCTGCTATAGATATAATATAAATACTAAATGTTTGTCCAACATTGTCGTTTAATTCAAAAGAAGTAATCAAGATTAATAAAGTACTAAACTACACAATTTTTGAAATTGGAACTTTATTAAATTTTAAGTAGTACTACACTCTTGCACGACTCCTAAACTGCGTAATACTGTAGTGCTATGTCGTGGTTTAAGTAAGCAACTCGCATCATTATCCAGCACACACTCCTTTCCTTACAGAAAAATGATAAGCAATACTGCTGTTTATATTTAGCCTTGTTTTTAATAGGAACGTTTTTCCGTAATCCTTAAACGGGTTCAACTTTGCTAAAGCACTAAAATACTAAATAAAGTACTAAAGCACTAAAGCACTAAAGTACTAAACCACTAAAGTACTAAAGCACTAAAGTTCTAAAGTACTAAGCACTTAAGTAGCAGCCAGAATCAATTTTTTCCTCCCTTAGCTTCTACTACTGATATTTTATTTCTACCTAATCCTTGTGCTTCGCTGCTTCGCTGCCGTAAAGATAGAGCTGACTAGTCTCGGTTAACCCACTTATTTGCTTTCTTTTTTCGGGGTTTTACTAATAAGTTTGCTATTAATAAAAAAAAAAGAACAAAGCGTGCCTGCTACGCTCCACCTTTACGGCAGGCGGATTGCGCTCATCATATCATTCTATCCAGCAGCAAAAAGGCAGGAAGGCGCGCTTTAGGTTAGGAAAGAAGCAGAGTAAAAAGTAAAGTTACAATTTTATACAAGGCTTCGCCCACCATAGGGGGCGTAGCAGCCAAAAATTGCGTAGCATTGCTTACACTGGCACCTCTGTAGCCGCCTTTCTATTTTTTTTTCAAAAAAAACCTTGTATTATTTATTAATGGAAACCTTCAAGAATAATACTTATCTGTACTACACTTTTATGTCGCTAACTCATCATTCTTTAAGTCCAACAAAAACCCAGAGCAGCAAATTTAAAGGTAGGCAGTTGAGTTAAAAGTTAAGGGTTAATAATAAATACAAGGTAGTAAGAAGTTGTGTGATAAATAGAATATATAATACAAGCTATACTTCTTAATAAATTTAAATTTTGATTTTAAAAGTTCCAAATTGATATGTGTAACGACCAGTTTTTCATCCTTGTAAGTGCTTCTTACTAACGCGGACTTGTTATCATCTTTGTTAGTGTTGATGCTAGTGTTTAAGTCACTTATCAGGAGCCTACTCGCGGTCTATTTTACACATAATTTAGGGGCTTTTTTAATTAACCCTTTCACTCTCATGTATTTTTGTACTAATTATGCCGGTGAGCTTCTGGATATTTGGTAGCTAATGCTACCGTTTGCCTACACTAGCAAAGGTCTTAATTTACGTCCAGAAACCGTCGTACATATTACTTATTAGGTTTTCTACGTCCCACCCCCTCAAGTGTCAAAGTCGAGTCAAAGACAATTAAGGGCAGCTCTACAAAAGGCAGCACAATGTATGATACTAAAATATATTTTAAACCTACTGTAAGGTTAGGCGTCCACAACTTAAGTTAACAGTACAAACATAACCCTTTCTTACTTCGACCCTATGTTGGAACTCTTGGTTATATAAAGGTAAATAGGTTACGTTTTGCACTGAAGAAAGTAGGCCAAAACCATTCTAATATTTACATACAGTTAATTAGTTTTAGGTAGTGGTCTGGTATTCCTCCTTTAGGTACGTGAACTATAAAGAAGCGCAAGCAGCAAGCAGCAAGTAGCAAGCAGCAAGCATAGCACTGTGATAAAATAATATCCACCAAAAAAAACACTATATTTAATTAGTCCAGTGGGTATGAGCCGTAAACAAGCTAGTTTAAAAACTAAATTTTTATAATAAAAGGCTATTTTAATAATAATAATCTAATCCTTAAAAAAGTACAGCCTTGTTTAAGTATTGATGGGGAGCTGTAGCGATAAAAATATTACTAATAAGAAAATTGTTAAAAAAAAGTATTAGCAGCATTAGGTTTGTTATGTTATTACCCAGGGATAAAACAAACACACACTACTTAATTGTATCTAGTTATTTAAATAAGGGATGGCTAATAATCCCGCCCACTTAATTTTCCGGCCTAGTTATACAGTTATAAAAAACAAAAACTAAAGAGCATAGCGAAAGTGCTTGCAACAACAGCTGCCCTATAGATATAGGTATAGGTATAGGTACAGGTATATACTGCAAATCTTTTTCTATGATGCCCTTACTAATGTAGTTGCACAGCAGGGCGACCAAGTGGAGTAACTTCTTAAAGTTAAGGTTTTACAGTATACCTAATAACTAAGGGTTGTAACTAACATGCATAATTTTATGGCGGCAAGTGGCTTAAAGCACGTAGAACTAATGCGTTAGCACGTTAACGTAACGGGTTATTTAGTATGATAAAGTAGTAGTTGGTATTGTTATTTACGGCAGGTAGCTGGCAATTTTATTTTTTTTACCTTTATTATGGAAATCACTGGCTGAAAAAGTTTTTCACCATTTGTTCTGCACTTCTTTTTTTTTTTGTTTTTTGTGACTATGATGCATTTACCTCCCGGCCCCTCAATTTTTATTTCGTTGGGCACTGCCATACTGTACTTTCTTGTTCCGGTCTTCACCTAATAAAGGTGGGATAGCTAGGTTTCGAGTGATGGTTAGTTTCACTTTTTAACCCTAAGTAGCCAGCACAGAAGGTAGGTAGCTCTACACAACACTTTTCAGTGCTTAAGTACCTAGGGAAATATTGTACGGAAAACTAGATACACCAATAAGGGAAAGTGGGTTAGTCCACCCTCAGAACCGGAACAAATACTGTTTCCTGTCTTGTGTTAGCTACCTTTACCTAATTTTTTCTTTAACAATTTGTACAAAAAGACTAACTGCATTTATACAAAAAACTAACTGTATTAAGCTAGTTAAGTGGAAAATAATTAAGTGCTATAATTATAGCACTTAATTAATATGCAAAATTTAATATTATAGGTTTTCACATTAACTTTTACAAGCCAAGGCTGTCGAAATCTCTTTAACTTCACGACTGCTTTTATGTTTTACATGTCCTTCTTACCTACTATACTATACCAGCCAATTTAACTGCGTTACTTTCTATACTTTTTTAAGTTTCTTAAGGTGCTATTACTTGGCCATAAGGCACTGTGTGCTCTGCTTGCACTTGTTGCAAGCAGCAAGCAACAAGTTGCATGCAACAAGCAGCCAGCTGCTTCTAGGCCTAGGATGGGCAAAGAAAAATAGCAGTACTTTAGGTTGGCTCCTTTATTTTTTTTTTTCCTCTTTTCTACTTTACAGCTATTTGTGTTGGCTTAAATTTACCCGGCTCCTATTTAGGCTTCAGCGCTTATTTATTTTTTTACATTTTTTTTTGCAGCACAATCCTTCTATGTCCTGTGGCTCTTTACGTAGCAAGACTATGAACTAGCGAACATAGTAACACTATGTTTAAGGCCCTCAAAGAAACGAGAACTAGTGTTTTATCGTTAGCTGAGGTAAGTAGCTGCGCTCATCCTTTACTGTTACTGAGGCAAATGTGAAATGTAACCTTTAAAAGAAATGTTACTTCCCATATTTTGGGCGAATCCTTAAGTTAAGGTGGCTACTGCAATCATCCTTTACGTCAAATAGCTGTAAAAAATACAATCGAAACCGACTTAAGCAAGCAAAGCCAACTTAAGCAAGTCAAGCTAACGTAATCATAGCTGCATAGACAAATTCTGCAAAGCAGGAAAGAAAAGCTAAAGATAAGTATTTTGCACTTAAATAGCTGGGTAAAAGAGGGGCTACTAAGATATAAGCGAATTTAGTGACAGCAGCAATTTAACTTATTTTTAAGTAGCATATTAAATAAATTGTGTACGTTTAACGCAATAATACGCAAAAAAGATGCACAACTATTCTTTTGGGAATAGTCGAAGCACTAATTGTTCACAGTATTTTTTTAAATAAAAATTTATATTTAAATTAAGGGGTTATATTCTTTAATCAAATAATAATAAATTATTTAAATAAGGGGTTACATTCTTTAATCAAAAAATAATAAATTATTTTAATTTAGTAAGGCTGTCCAGAATTTATCAGCATGTGGTCTTTTCCCTATTGCTATTATGTTCACGTAGAAGGAGTGCATTGAATATTATGCTCTGCCAAGACGAAGTTTTACTACTATTAGTACAACCAAAGGCGAGAGAGTAAAACTTATGCAAAAACTGTTGGGGTAGCAAAGATGAAAGCGGCCCAAATTTGTGTTCTGCAAACTACAAAAACAATTATGCTTTTTATAGGCCTGGCTAGATTAAACCTGTTGTGTATCCTTCAATAGGTATAACTCTATTCCTTTACGGCAAGCCTTAGCATTACACAATTCATTATAAACTTTAACCTTATCTAACACACAATTTGTTGACCTAAAATACTGCAACAATTAAAATCTAGTAAGTTATACATAGTTAACCTAAATACGTGTACTGGTAGAAAAAACTAATTAAAATAAATTTATATTTAAAAAAATTCTATGTAAAGTAGCTGTAATTTGAACAGAGTAATAAATCTCCCCTTACCTTTACTGCTGCTTTCTTACTTAGGTATGTGCAAGTAGCAGGCTGCTTTTCTTTGTAGCACCACCTTTTAGTAGCGAAGCTGGCAACCAACCTAAAGATGAGGCAAGCAAGCCGGCACGCTTCTTCGTAGTCCACCACTTGTAATATACAACGAAGCGGAAATTACTTAAAAAGCAGTGAGTAAACTAAAGTAAAGTAATTTATTATCCTTAGTCAGTTTTTTTTCGTTTAGTAGGTGGTAAATCTGAATTATCAGGATCTTCTGATTGGACCCTTTTCTTACCTTTTGAGTCCGTAGCATCATAGCCTTCGGCTTCGGAACCTGAAGTAATATCAGTGGCTATGTTGCTGTCGGAAGTGGAAGTACTGGATGGGTCAGTATCTGCTAACGTTGATGTATCAGAGGCTATGTCGCTGGTGGTCGAATAAGAGCCAAACGGGTTAAGATTTTCAGGAACAAAACCTCATTTTTTTAAGACAAGTACAGCTGAATATATTTCACTATCTGTTAAATTATTGTTAACAGAATCTTGACTAGAAGCTACGGGTTGGTTATCCAAAGTTTGACTTGAAGTAGAAGCTACGGGTTGGTTATCCAAAGTTTGACTTGAAGTAGAAGCTACGGGTTGATTATCCAAAGTTTTACTAGAAGTAGAAGCCAAAGGTTGATTATCCAAAGTTTGACTAGAAGTAGAAGCCGCAAAACTAGCTATTATATCTAAAGCCTTTGCTCTTGATTCCGGGGTTGATTTGTTAATAGGACCTAAACCATCTTCAGTTTTAGTTAAAGTTTGATCTCTCTCGGAATTAGGATCAAAATAAGGATCCCATCCTTTAACGCTGTTATTATATGTCACAACTTCAGCTTTAGTGTTGAAAGTGACTCTCTTGTTTAGAGTAGTTGAATCAGTTTGATCCGTAAATACTTCTTTCTTTAAGCATGAGTTACTTTGCTTTTCTTTTTCTACGTTAGACCCACTAGGTAGTGAATTAAGCCCTTCAGAAGGGTTATAATCAAAAGAAGAAGATTCTGCTTGGTTTTTTAGACTAAAAGGGTTAAACGGTCGCGTATCTGAACTTAAGGCATCATTAGGACTAGGAGATATAGCAGTGGCAACAAAACCAGCATTAGAATCAGAAGTTAAAGGCTGTACAGCAGAATTTTCAGCAGTTCTAGTTTGCTGGATGTTATGTCCCTCTTCCTCTGGGCGTGTGGATACAGTAGTATTTACAGGTTGAGAATTAGAAGTTAAGTTCTCCACATTTCGTTCCTGTACGGAGCGCTGATCTTCCCTGGTCGCTTCATTTGCACTATTTACATCTTCAGTCGGTAAAGAGGTTCGATGTGTACCTAGTCCAGGTAAGTATCCATGTTCATCGCTAAAGCTAGAATTCAAGTCATTATTTACATCTTCAGTCGGTAAATGGGTTCGATGTGTACCTAGTCCAGGTAAGTATCCGTGTTCATCGCTAAAGCTAGAATTCAAGTCATTATTTACATCTGTTAACGCAGAGCTATCCTTTACTTCATTATTTTCAGCTAAAAATATCGAGTGTGAAGTATTATCATCTAAATAATTACTAATAAAATCAGCAGAAGTCAAGATGGAAATAGGTTCGTCCTCATTTACATAAAGGTTATCACCGCTCTCAACATTTCCATGAATAAGGCCAGACAATAAATTAATTTGTGAGAAGGGATTTCCACTCTTCCAAAGGGTAAGTATAGAATAAATAGCATTTATTAAATATAGTCCTAATAAACTTAATCAATCTAAACAACACTTATAAATTAAAAATAAATAATAATTATAGTTATTTTGAATGTTTGAGTAAATTTCATCGGAAAAATTTAACCAGATAAAAGCTACAATAAAAATTAATAATAATAGCTTTAAGAGTAGGCTTAATTTATCAGCCATATAACGCAAACTTCCTCAGGCCTTGCCTTGCCAAAAAATATAAAAAAGGGCCAATAAGATAAGATTTAAACCTAAAAAAACTAAAATAAAAAAAATAAGGTTAATATTAGGCTGCTGATTTATAGGTCAGTAAGTTGTAATATTATAACAAGCGCAAAGCAACGTAGGATCCAAAAAATTAAAAAAGGGCAGACCTGATGGTCAAGGTCCCGTGAAGTAAGAGATTGATAACGGAACAGCTAGAAGTAATAATTCTATAGCTACTATCAATAAAATTACATTATTTCTGTTCAAAATAAATCCAGCAATACCGCATAGAAATAAAAGAATTGTTAATGTTATGATCATTTTGTATTATTGAATTTATAATACCCTCCTCGCGGACTTTGAATATGTTTAGTTTGCTATAAAGCATTTCTGTCTATTATAACTAACTAACGCTGATTTTTTGGTGGTTTAATTCTTGAACTTTATAAACTAGATGATTTTTTTTTGTATTGATTAATAAAAATTATGCTACACCTAACTGCTTAAGTTAAAGTAATTAAAGAGAATACTAAAAACTATAACTAAAGGTAAATATTGGCAGCATAATTTTAATTTTCACAGTCAAAATTGATATTGTTTAATTTTACAAATCTCTTTTACTTATCTCTGGCTGTTTTTGCAACTCTGTTGTCGTAGGATACGCGTTAGCGCGTTAACCTGTTGGCTCTGTCTCTTTCCATTTACCTTTTTGCTTTAGCGTTAGTAGTGTAGCAGTATGGAGTCGAAATAAACTAGCCTATAAACTTATTTATTAATTTTATAAACTTGTTTATATATACTTGTCTATACGAGTAAGTCATAAATGGCTGAGTTTTGTCTACCTAAAGAAAAATAAATTGTAAATGAGGCACAGCTTTGCTCTAAATAGGGTGCCAGCCTTCCAGCCAGCCTTGCCCTGCCGTAAAGAAGGGGCCCCTGGGGGCTTGGCCCTTGGATGCGGAGCAGCCTTGTCCTACTTTTTTTAAGTTTATAATTCTTTGTTGCTATTTGGCTACGCTCTTATCCTATCCTATTCTTTTCTCCACGGTAACAATCAAAGAGGGTAAAACTAACGCAGTATCATTTTGACTGGAACAGATTAGGCATACAGCCTGCTTTGCCACCAAAGGGAGGAGCGCAGTGCTCTTTCACCTTCGGGCTGATTATTTTCCATTCTTTTATCAATAGCTGATGAAAATAGATGGTAAGTTGGTTACTGTTTGAAGTAATACAGATTTTTTTTTTAATCTTAGTTGTAACTCCTCTGTGTGTGTTAATTACTAAAGGCTAAAGAATGGGTAGGGCCAACCGCCGAAGTTTCATATTAGAGTGCATTAGCTCTTATTCTTTTTTTTTTTGCAAATGGGCTCCACTTAAAGGGCCAAATAATCCATAGTGAGCAAAGGCCCCTTAAATTATCAAAGAACACAAAATTTCCCTAGGTAACAAATAAAGAAAAGAATATGCAACTATACTGTTGAAACTGAAGATGAAAGCAAATAAATATATACAGTTCGACAAAATAAGGGTGCATTTCCTACTTACCAGCTATTTTTTTTCTTTCCTTAAAACAAAATCATTTGGTGGCTGTTGCCGCTAGGGTGGAAAGAATACGCACCCCTACTAAAGTAAGAAAAATATAAAAATAAGGAAGTGCTTCGCAATTCGAAAATGTAGCCTTTTTACCACTTACATAGTAAAGGGTTACTAAACTGATTAAAATTTTAACAGTAAAAGCATCAAGGCCAGGCCGACAAGCGCCAAAGACGAGAGTTCCTTTGATATTTGCTGTCCTCTTGCCTGCGCTAATGTGAGTTACGGCCTCGAATATAGAAACAGTACATAAAAGACCAGACTCCGCGCTCAGGGGTGCTACGCCAGCTGGTAAAATAAAGGGGTTATTTTATTTTAAGGTATTATTTTAGGTATAAAATTTTACTCTTAATTGTTTAAGTCAGTATATTCAGTTTAAGTTATTAGTTATTTATTTTTCGCTTTATCTTTAACTCTTTTTTTTTTTTAAGTGGCTCCAATTCTACATCCTCATAACTTTTAGACCTATAACGTTTGCCGACAACCTGCGAAGTATTACTTTTTTTTGGCTACTAATGTGCTTTCGTTGGTTGTGTTTAAGGGTAAGGGGTTACTAATAATATCTTCGTGTTTATCGGGAGTTTTCTATTCAATATCACTGCTGCTGCTCTGATCCTTATCACTACTACTGCACTTGCTCCGCTGCCATATTTTAATCTTCATTATTGACATTTGAACTTCACCATTCCACACCTGGTGTATAAAACATTAACATTAACAGATAGGTCGAGATTTAATGAACGCACGTCAATACATGAAAAGGTAGACAGGCATGCTTCTCAAGGATATGCCCCTTGCAGAAGAGCCCATGTCCAAAACAGGTCTGGTTTGCACAGCGGAAGGTCGGGTTTGGTGACTTGCAGCCCGGAGTTGCACACACTCGATGAAATCATTTACTGCCGCGGCCTTCATTTCGCAGGTTCGAGTCAAGGTATTCTGGGCGATGCTCTTCACTCCAAACTTTGAGATTATTAATATTATCCTACTATGAGATTAACAGATCGTCTCACAATGCCAGTTCATTAAACGTACCACCTTCTCAAACCTCGGAGCTTTCAATGTGAGCGAGATGCCTGTATCTGGCATTTCCTCGGCTTGTGGCTCTAATGTGTTCCCAGATCCCATCGAAAATCTTCAGTGTCAAGGGCAGCGCTTGTTTGGAGGTCTTCATCTTAATACCACGGAAGTGCTGTTGTTGCCGGTTCAGGCTTTGGGGCATTAATTGTCCGAATTCTCCGTGCATCCTGAGATCCAGTGCTCTGCCCACAATATGGACGGAATGTTGGTATCCAGACCCATCACCACCTTGTTTCAGTGGGCGGCGAAGTTTACTGCCAGAGGACATTGAGTACGCGTCAAGTATGTACGCGTCAAGAAGACGTGCCTATGTTGAGGCACGTTACTCATAGAAGCCAAACAATTCCGATTAAGTCCGAACACTGGTCCGGCTGTGGTTCCCGGAGCAGATCTCGGATTAATTATGACATCGGATCATTACCAACTGTGATAAAAATTGAAATCATCTCTTTATGCTGCTCTCCGAACTCCCGGCTGCTCACTACACCCCTCATATCTTCAGAGCTTCAATGCTGCCCTCCACAAGAGATCCTTTTTTCCCTTTCTGAATTGTGGATGCCTAGCATTACGAACCACATCTGTTAGTGAAACAACCGGAGTGTTCGCATCAATGGCAACTTGCATCAATACTCGCATCACGAAACTCCGAGTCCTCACATCAAAAACTCTGAGTGTTCGTATCAAGTGTATGCATGTGAATGACAGGTCTCTACATACCTAGGAAAGATACAAGGAGATTACTGAGGAATTCAAGGTGTGTCTGTAGTCAACTTGAAGAAATATCCGCACCCTGCCCCGAGATTGTCCTCCTCTTTTCCCTCAAACTCTTTAAAACTTCAAATCAAACTGTGCATCACGGACTTTTTCCATCAGCATTAATGTTGCCATCCTGATTCCTGTAGTATCATCCACTTGATAATTTCATCCCCGCTCTGACCGACTTCGGAACTTGATCTCAAACTCGGAAATGTTCCGCCTTCAATTTGATTGGTCCCTGGAAAGGTTCAAACTGCACTGGTATTGAGAAGTGCCCAGACATCCTGACATTTTACAGTCTCGGACACCTAACGCTCATTCGACATGCTGCTGTGATTCATTTATCAACTGTAAATCAGTGGCGGTCTTGTGATGACATCATTACAGCTCTTTGCGGAACTTAGGGCGCGGATCAATTTTTTTTCAAAAAATGATGATTTCAGCATAACACTCATAACTCCCTCAAATCTTGGTCTTTTCTCCTGATTCCAACACCATTGTATTTGTATGGGATGCCCGCACCTGCATGCACCCGTGGATATAGGATGATTATATAATCTGTACCAAATATGGTAAGTCACCAATTTGCACGTATATCACCTCCCGTACAAACACAAACAGTCTAGGCATCATGATGCCCTCGCATATGTCTCACAATATATATATCCAGCTGCAGGCATGTTTTGACTTTCAATATCAGAGCCCCGTATGGTCCTGAATATGACTCAGTATATGTAGGCCAATGGTATAGCATAATTACGGCACGTGGACGCAAAACGGGGATCCCTGCACCTATATATCATACATACTATGTTTATTGTGAGATATCCAGTCCTATAGTTACCTAGGGCATGTACAGGAGGTGATATACACAAAATGATCCTAATTTCCGTATTTTGTGCAGATTATATAATCATCATATATCCACGGGTGCATGCAGGTGCGGGCATCCCATACAAATACAATGGTGTTGGAATCAGGAGAAAAGATTAAGATTTGAGGGAGTTATGAGTGTTATGCTGAAATCATCATTTTTTGAAAAAAAAAAAGATCTGCGCCCTAAGTTCCGCAAAGAGCTGTAACTGGCTGTGATCTACAAAAACCGGATATGGTGACAACCCATGATGCGTGGCATCAGGCAGAGGACAGCCATTACACATGCGAAGTTCGACATGTGCTGATGTAGCTCCTGATGTGCAAACTCGGCTGGATAATCAACGGACTGTGGTTATAAATATAATTTGTGCCAATATTGTAAAACGGCCACCCACTTTGTTTGCCACTTTCACTTGCAATAATGCCCGGTACATCATTTTTGATGACTAAGATCTCCTTCCTATTTCCTCCTCCGTCTGTGGCTCTGCCCCTGGAGCTGTGGGAGTCTTTTTTTGGCACCCTTCTTTAAAGTTCTGGCGACGTTTTCTGCCATTTCTGACACTTGATTGACAGGTGGTCGGTTTACTCGATCCGGGGCTGAGTTCTCACCCTATGGCATCTCTCCGCTCCTTGTGCCGAACTTCGACATCCAGCAGCATGCCCTTTATGGGGTGCCCACCATAATTTCGGGGGAGGACAGCGATGGTGAGGACGAGGAGACAATCTTTACTCTGACTGCATCTCAGCCTACCCGCCCTCTTCACCACCCCGACCTCGCCCCGGCTTCATCAGGCCGTAATGCTCATTCGGAGTACAAGCACTGCACCCGGCTTGCCAAACAAATCACCACCCAAGCGCTGTCTACTCTTGGCTTCAAGAGTATCTCCCTTCGTCGCCGCCGTGGGGCCTTACCACTCAAGGCTCCCCTCAACACGGGGCAACTCCCAGTGGAAAAAACTGGCTGGAGTGGCATACGTGCCCCCATTGTTTGCCGTGCATACTCGCTTGAGGAGTTGACGGGTCCGGTCTTTGGATTTACATTGGTTGATTGGGATGGCCGGTGTGTGACCATTTATATTTATCTAACCCTGCTAATAGATATCGGCAGCATTACTCGCCCTCTTGTGGATAGCAACGGCATTGTCTTTGCTGTGCTTGCCGGGCAGCCCAACGACAAGACTTGGCTCTCCGACTGCACCAAATTCGCAAACAAGATGGCCGATGCTGCCAAGGATTTCTGTTTCACCAAGAAGCAGAAGGCAGGTCGCCATGGTGATTTTAGATCAGCCAGTGTCGGGGTCTCCTTTGGCGGTGGGCAAACTGTTTGTAGTCACTTTGATTGTGTTACGTAGCCAATACCATTGCACAGGAACCTCAGAACCTTCGCCAGTCTTCTGATGCCAATTTGCAGGTGCTTCTCACTCTCTTGTGTCTTCCCGAGCTTCTCCGTATTGCCGGTTTCGTTAATTGTTGGTCGTCTTGTACTTGTGATTGAAATCAATTTAATTGAGCCCAATCTTCTCTAGCTATCTTTAAGTTGTATGCCCCTGCTGTCTTCGGCCTGTACAAAGAGACTGTGGACGTCCTCTTCCTCTCCAACCCTTCCCACATCCGGAACTTCCCTGCCAACTTTTCGACTTTTACTGCGGCTACATTTAACTTTGGTCCCAACACAATCACCTTCCCACAGATCGACGCACTAAATCTTGCGTGAGGTTGGTGCGCTATCACGGCTCCCGGCATCTTTAATCCAGACCTCGGTGGTCATCTGGTTCTCTGGGACTTGAAACTCGTCATCAGGTTCCCACCTGGCTCAACAATTCTGATCCTGTCAGCGCTTCTTCGTCATTCTAACCTCCCTATCCAGCCTGGTGAATCTCGCTACTCATTTACGCAGTTTACCGCTGCGGGAATTTTTCGTTGGGTGCACAATGGTTTTAAGACTGACAAGGCTTGGACTGCAGGAGCATCGAGGGCAGAGAAAATTCAGAGGGCAGCCGCTAACACGACACGTTGTACAGAGGGTTTTAAAATGTTTAGTACTTGGGATGATCTGTTCTCTGCTTAATAAATTGATCGATGAAATGTGTATTAAGGTTTTGGACTGGAAACTGCAAGGATTAGTCTATGAAAGCGTGGACAAGATTGCAGCACTTACACTTTGCTGGTAGAGCTCTTTGGTGCCCTCCGACGCTTTTGTTTCTCAGCCAGGGCGTCAGAATAGGCCTTGGATTTTGTGAGACGTGCAAGCATCTCTTCGTCAGTGCCAAGTCTTCTTGCCCTGCAGAACTGCAAGGAGTTGGTGCTGTGGACCTCGCGCTGAGTGCGACTGTCACGGGGTGCACCAGGTATTGGGGGCAGAATGTGGATGTTGTGTGGGTTGGGGGCAGTATGGTCTGTAGGGAGGGCAGGAGCTCGACAGTGGCGCCAACAACGACGATAATCCGGGACAGCAACAATTTGGGTAATAATTTCGGTTACGTCTCCATTTGTGATGTCCATAGTAGAAGGAAAGATATGTCTGTGCAGGTGGCGGTGGAGACCTTACACAATATGGCACACTCACCATTAGGGTGGTGCACCCGCCATGTATATATGGGGCACATGAATATGGTACACTCGCCATGCAAATATGGTGCACTCACCAGAAAAGATGGCGAGTGCACCACATGTATGGTGAGTACACCATATTTACATGGCAAATGCACCACATTTATGGTAAGTGCACCACTTTTGATGTGCTTGGAACCGCTCATACTCGATGCTGCACCAACTACATTTTGAACAAAAATTACAGTATATTCTATGCACCTATATGTACAACATATATTGCAGGCGCTAGGCTGTTGCATGGGTATAATGCAAAAACCTGTAAATGTTGTGTTTGGAACCAAAGCTCACTCAGGTTTATAGACGCTGATGTAACCAGATTGTTACTTTCAAAGACCTCAGGTTTAAATTTAGAAGAAAATCAAAAAAAAAAAATGTAGGAACCAATTCAGAATCATCCCTTACCTTAAATGAATTTAGGAGCATCCAGAGAATGAAATCGGCGTATAAAGACCTCTGTGGAAAATCATCAATTATATTCATTTTGGGATCAGCAAGTCCACTACACTGTAAACAGCGTTAACATTGTTGGCTAAGTCGAAAAATAATCGACAAACCCCATGGTGCGAATCACACATTGTGCACCGAACAAGAACGCATCGCTATCTTCGGTGATGATGCAGTCAATTTCGCCATTCTTGTTGAGCTGCGCTAGCTCTGCTTCAGCCTCTCCAGGCGCCTGTATTCAGTTGAACAACTTGAGGAGGAAGAATTATTTAAAATGATCTGCTTACATCGTAAGTGTGAAATCCAAAGGCGGCGATCATTGTCTTCAGGTGCTGGATCAGCCACATAGGTCGATAAATTACTCGGGTTCCACGTTTCACAGGTGGCCGACCCGGGCCATCGAAAACGAATACCAGTGTGAGTGGGGCCAATAAGAAGTTGCACAGTTGGTAGAACAATTTCTCGAGGACTAGGGTTTGACCTCGACGTCCTGGATTAAATGCATTGGCAGCCTGCAGTGCAGTAACAATTGCGTTGATTCTAATGCTGGTGAAATTCAGGTTATAACAGCGGAAGAAGGAAATAATGAATACTATGAATGCTCACCTAATGTCAACACCAACAACGAGAGTTCTGCGTCCGCGGTTATTGGATTGGAAGCCTTCTATAGTTGCAAGATTTAGCAGCGATCTTGTTCCTGCGGCTGGCCCAATAATCTAGATGACATTAATTGACACGCGAGAGTGTACTGTAGGTCGACTTACCTCCCACAACTTGGGAGATCCCATTTGAATGCGAGTGCAGGAGTACAGAGTGAAGGAAAAGGAAGAGGAGAAAGTCTGAGTCTCCTGTCTCGCATGATATCTCGCATTTAAAAAAGCATCAATACATACAGTAAGATACAAATCGATGGGGGTGTAATGTAGAGTAATAGTGCGCACTAAATTATTATACTATCAAGTTTTTTTCAGCCGTTTGCTTGGACGTCTTGCATCCACGGCGGATGCGCGTCTCTTTTTCCCATCGCTGCCTTCTTCCAGGGTCCCATCCGTAGGTTCTTGAGCAGCAGCGGCAGCCTACAAGAAGGGTTAACGTGATGCCGCAGGATCGGATGCCAGTCGTACCTCTTTACGCAGACGAGCCACCTGCATACCCAGCCAATTCATCCCCCGTCCTCGCGCGAACGTAGATCTTCAAGCTCTAAGATAACCACATCAGGAGGTACCCGCCGCGCGGTTGATTCGCGGTCTATCCATTCCGGGATTTCTCGGAATCGTTTCCATGTTTTCTTCAAATTTTGCTTCGCCTAGAGTCGGAGACATGAGTAAAGCATTGGCGTGATCTTGCTAGTTTCCGCACCTGTTTCAAATCTGATGTACGCCACTTGTGTTTGAAGAATTGTTCAACAAGCTTGAGCGGAGGTTTCATGTGTGTTTCGGTGCCATCTACATTCACTGCTATGCGCTCGCCGTTTGCAAAAATATCCCAGATTTCCTGAACGTTGTTGAATTGATCCAACGTCTTGTTCGGTCCCCAAACGCTCCAGCACATCTCAGGCTGCTGGATTGCTGGGAACACGTCTTCAATCCACCGCGCCGACTGCATACCGAGAACCGGATGAACTAGACCAATGGGAGCGCCTAGAGAGAGATGTAAGCAGATGTACCATCAGTTTACCAATAACGACGCAGCCTGACCTTTTCCGTAGAAGGCTGCAAGAGCAGGCAGGACGAGTTGCACTTGGGAGACCAATCGAGGTGTAGCGGCTGTGCGAGGGGTACGGGGAGAAGAACGAGAAGAACGAGTTGTTGAGCGTGGAGGGGTCGCGGTTGGGCTCATTAAGTTTCACGGGGAGGCTTCCAGGACTTGCTCTGCAGGTAAAACAAGTGTGCCAGGATCAATACTGGGCACGTCATGATCTAGAAAGCTGGAGGTAGCGAGCACTGTAATATATAAACATCACACATCAAATGACAAATGAAGACCATACCATTTTGATGGTAGACTGCTGCAGAAAACCCCCGAGCAGGCGTGAAGACTGCGGTACGACGTTCTAGCATGGCGCGAAGCTCACGTATCTCATTTGTTGCAGCCGAGAGTATGTTATTCATCCCAGTTAATGCCCTAACCAACGCGACATTCTGGATCCTTTCTAGTTCGACAGGGTTCCTGGCAGCTGCCTGCAGAGCGGACAGCTCGGCAGGATAGCCAGTCGACATCCAGTTGCGGACGTCTGTGCTCTGGAATGCCGGGAGGCGAAAGATGGAAGACGCCGGAACTAATTGCCAGATGGCGGCGCCACACTGTAAACTCGTGAATAATGTGATAATTTATACGGCACCGAGCTTACTTGAAATAAATATTCACGTAGCTCAATTGCCATTTCCCAATGATGGAAAGCACCCGAGAGGTGCTCGTTGCCTACAAGCAAGCCGATTGTCAGCTGTGTTTAATTATCAAATGAAGAGAAAGTGCGAACCAGCGACTTTCTCAAGCATGCTCTCCGCCATCGGGCAGACCAAGAGCAGAAACTGTGGCGGGACACGAACCCTGCGCCAGATAGGATCATAAACTTCGTCGGCCTGATACCCTGCCGCACCGAGAATGGCCTATGTACGATGAGCGAAGGAAGGACTGAAAAGAAAGTGGAATTACCGTCTTTGGCAGTGCAGGTGCGTAGGTATCCATGTACGTTTGTCCACGGACCCACCCGAGTTTCGACGTCTCCAGGGGATCGACGCTGTAAAATGAAGAGATTAGGTGATCATGACACATTGCTTGACCAACCAAAAGTGTAGTACGTACCCAACAGCTTCCTGTCGGTATCCCAGAAGGTGCCGAGGGAGATGTGCCTTCAAGCGCGACTTGAATCCCGCTCGCGCGTAGGCACGGCAGTAGAGATTGTAAAGATTTTGCTCATTGAAGGGCGTTGTCGGTGATTTGGGCCCATGTAGAACTCGGACCTGCCGAAAACCGGTCAGCGTATGCTTCGAGAAGAGCAAAACAAAGAGATTACTCCACGCCAGCTTTTGTTAACAGTATAATCCAGCTCCATGGTATCGATGATTTTCTTCTCATCATAAATATAGTGGAGATAGAATGCGAAGGCGCCAAGGGGGCACATCTCAGGCTTGAGATTGGCGATAAAGACGGAGTACACGGGGTTGATCACCTAGAAATGGACGGGTAGGTCACTCAAATGCAACGGGATGTATTGTGATCATACCGTCCGCATCCCACGTTTGCCGGCCTTCTCCTCACCCTGCATTCCGAGGACCGCATACATGTCTGTCCGCTTGTCCGGGTGCTTCAGCTGCGTCGGCTGCAGCTCAGCAAGCTTCAGTGCCCGGAAGTCGTCGCCTCTATTCCCAGATGCGTGCTGCGCGGTCCATGACAGATGGCCCCATACAGCGAGACGCACTATCGATACGATCATTAGTCGTCTGTATTGAAAAACAAATATGTACCGACGCTGTCGATGCGCCAGAAAGCCAAATCCGATATTCTTAAGCTGCTCATCGGTAACTTGCGAGAGCCAAGTATTCGCACGGATATCGGGGGCATCTTCCTCTGGTGTTAACCCGCTGCAAGGACCTCATAATCAACACCATGCACCATACTTGCCAGAATACGAGACTTACTTGCGTTCCTGCTCGAGCGCCTCGTCCATCCGAGTCTTGATGGAATCATAGACGATGACAGACGTCGCAGGACGCTTCTTGGCCAAGGCGGGGTCCGCTGCATCTTGTTCTTTCCGAATCCGCAATGCGCCGAAGAACAATTTTTTTAGATGAGACTAGAATGCGGATCAGTTGTCAACATAACAATTTGCTCAAACAGCCTACCGCTCCAATGAAAGTTCCAGGAATGTCGGCTCCTTTCCGAGTGCGCTTTGGTCGTTCTGCGCAGAAGTTTATGTAGAGTAGCAGGGAATGTTCGTCGACGATATGGTCGGTGATCTTCCCTGCCTTCAGAGCCTTGCCTGTATATTCCTTAGCCCAAATATTAGAACAAATGAAGACTGAGAGCTGAGAGAAGATGCGACGTACATTCCATGCTTTAACCATGGCCGCTTGCGTTTTCCGTCCTCCCGCCCTTCGATTTGCTTCAAACCTCCGGACCGCCGCCACACGGACGCCGAGACGGAAGGTCTCCATATCCTGAGGACCTTCGTCGTCGTCTTCCTCCCCATCTGAACCCCCATCCTCCTCGTCGTTCTCCCCATCCTCATCGTCACTATCATCGTACCCTAGCATTTCGTATGCATTCGCTCCAGTTACATCATATGCACGGAGCAAGGCTGCATCGTTCTCCTCCTCAATACTCTCGTCGTGTTCCTGTAAAGGCTGTATCTCGACAAGTGGAGAGTCGCCGGAGCGAGCAGCAAGCCGCTCATCTTGCTCGGGTGTCTGGGGCATGGCAGATGGCAGTAGAGCAGACGCAGAGGGTATGGGCGGGACAGAGGGAGCCGTAGATGGAGCCAGGATGGAAGGAGCTGCTGAGACTTCGGAGGAAACTCCGCTGGCCACAGCGGGGGGAGGCTGGGCGGCCGTTTGGGCAATAGTGGATCGCGAGCGCGCGTTACTTTCCCTGACACGCGGGCGGGGTTTTGGCTTCGGCTTTGGCCCTGCCTGGCTTGAAGACTCAGGCGCTTCGCTGTTGGGTGCAGCGAGATGGGTGAGTGGTATGCTTCCACGTAGTTCCCCGCGAGGATTGGGAGAGACCGTAGGGAGTGCACCAGCGGGCGCAGGGAAATGGAAAGATTGTCCTGCGGGTGCCAGGACCGATGCCAGTACATCGTGTGCATCCGTCGCAGGTCTTGCAGACCTTTTCGCGGCTTGCTCGGAAGGTCGCCTCGTCGACGTTGATGGTGCGCGGTTGTCTAAAGCGGTAAACCTAAATGCACGAGGGAACAATTCATGAGAAGGCAGAAGGAGAAATTCATTCGTAACACACCAGTGATTCGACAACTCTGCACGTAGTCGGTCCAAGTTCGCGCTCTTGGGGATCTTCAGGTCAAGTTTGTTGCATGCCTCAAGAAGGGTATTCTTGCGGGATATGTTCGTTCTGTTGACCGTTAGACAATGGCAGCAAATTAAATCGCTCAACTCACAGTCGCTCGTCATACTCTGAACGCGTCTCATTCGCATCTCGCCAAGGAGCGTAGTTGGACGCTGCCCACGCCTCGATCTCGGCATTGGAGTACGTCCGAGGGCGAGCTGCAGAAGAGGCTTGAGGCAAGCGAGAACCGTTACGCGACGTTGTTGCCCCATTAGTCCTCGGCAGCTCTGGACCGTTGGTGCTTCCTCCTGGGAGATTTACAAGAGCCGGATCAATAACCCCCAGTATGGTACTCATCCTGCGGCGCAGGCGAGCAGAGGTAAAGACGACGCAAAGAGAATGTACAAGAAATCTGCGTATACGAGACAGACTGTATATGGTAATCCACCCCCTATCCTGGACCTCAGAGAGGTCACTCAAGTGGGTGACCTGGCCGAATCGGCATTCGAGCGGTCACCCGATTTGGGTGATCCCAGCAATCCAGCAGCCTGAGATGTGCTGGAGCGTTTGGGGACCGAACAAGACGTTGGATCAATTCAACAACGTTCAGGAAATCTGGGATATTTTTGCAAACGGCGAGCGCATAGCAGTGAATGTAGATGGCACCGAAACACACATGAAACCTCCGCTCAAGCTTGTTGAACAATTCTTCAAACACAAGTGGCGTACATCAGATTTGAAACAGGTGCGGAAACTAGCAAGATCACGCCAATGCTTTACTCATGTCTCCGACTCTAGGCGAAGCAAAATTTGAAGAAAACATGGAAACGATTCCGAGAAATCCCGGAATGGATAGACCGCGAATCAACCGCGCGGCGGGTACCTCCTGATGTGGTTATCTTAGAGCTTGAAGATCTACGTTCGCGCGAGGACGGGGGATGAATTGGCTGGGTATGCAGGTGGCTCGTCTGCGTAAAGAGGTACGACTGGCATCCGATCCTGCGGCATCACGTTAACCCTTCTTGTAGGCTGCCGCTGCTGCTCAAGAACCTACGGATGGGACCCTGGAAGAAGGCAGCGATGGGAAAAAGAGACGCGCATCCGCCGTGGATGCAAGACGTCCAAGCAAACGGCTGAAAAAAACTTGATAGTATAATAATTTAGTGCGCACTATTACTCTACATTACACCCCCATCGATTTGTATCTTACTGTATGTATTGATGCTTTTTTAAATGCGAGATATCATGCGAGACAGGAGACTCAGACTTTCTCCTCTTCCTTTTCCTTCACTCTGTACTCCTGCACTCGCATTCAAATGGGATCTCCCAAGTTGTGGGAGGTAAGTCGACCTACAGTACACTCTCGCGTGTCAATTAATGTCATCTAGATTATTGGGCCAGCCGCAGGAACAAGATCGCTGCTAAATCTTGCAACTATAGAAGGCTTCCAATCCAATAACCGCGGACGCAGAACTCTCGTTGTTGGTGTTGACATTAGGTGAGCATTCATAGTATTCATTATTTCCTTCTTCCGCTGTTATAACCTGAATTTCACCAGCATTAGAATCAACGCAATTGTTACTGCACTGCAGGCTGCCAATGCATTTAATCCAGGACGTCGAGGTCAAACCCTAGTCCTCGAGAAATTGTTCTACCAACTGTGCAACTTCTTATTGGCCCCACTCACACTGGTATTCGTTTTCGATGGCCCGGGTCGGCCACCTGTGAAACGTGGAACCCGAGTAATTTATCGACCTATGTGGCTGATCCAGCACCTGAAGACAATGATCGCCGCCTTTGGATTTCACACTTACGATGTAAGCAGATCATTTTAAATAATTCTTCCTCCTCAAGTTGTTCAACTGAATACAGGCGCCTGGAGAGGCTGAAGCAGAGCTAGCGCAGCTCAACAAGAATGGCGAAATTGACTGCATCATCACCGAAGATAGCGATGCGTTCTTGTTCGGTGCACAATGTGTGATTCGCACCATGGGGTTTGTCGATTATTTTTCGACTTAGCCAACAATGTTAACGCTGTTTACAGACCATCCGTTCAACACAGTTCTTTGGTTTTCACCTCGGAGTCTATTGAAAATACAGCTGCCGTCTCGTTATACAGAGATGGTCTCATTCTATGTGCACTTCTCCTCGGCGGCGACTATGATTCCGGTCTTACGGGAGCTGGAATCACAATTTCCCAGGCCTTATCAGCTGCAGGCTTTGGCAAGGATCTCATTGACATCCTAAAGGCATTCAAAGGCACCGACCTTGATGGCCGTCTTACTGTTTGGCGCAATAAGCTTCGGAACGAATTGCGAACAAATTCGTCGGGTCGGTTGCCAAGGTGTCAGCCGAAGTTGGCTGAAAGCATCCCAGATACATTCCCCGATATACATGTCGCAGAGTTGTACATAAATCCACTGACATCTAGGTCGCCTGGATTTACGGGACCGAAGCCGAACCCAAACCTCTGGCTACCTATCGAACCATCCATTCCTCGACTCTCTACATTCTGTTCAACATTTTTTTCGTGGAATGGGAACGAGCTACTGAAGAAACTCGCTTCCAATCTATGGCCTGGCGTCGTTTTTAGAATGATCTCCTCGGTGAGTTGCGATTGCTGGGTTAACTATTTATATTCTCTGACAAGAAAGTCTAGTGTTACGTCCTTCGCAAGCCCGCCACCAATTTATTAGCAACCCCTTCGACCAGAGCCCGGATTTTAAAGCACTTCCTACTCAAAAAATGCAATCCCGCATTCGCCGATTCTGTTGGCCTCGAGTTGTATCGTGTCCGGGCGTCCACAGACAATCTCATCCACTTGGCATCTCTAAGCCACCTGTCGCACACAGCCGAGGCCGACATCAAACTTGTTTCAATCCCCAAAGTTATCCTTGCTGTAGCTCTGCGGGATACGTCACTGTCTTCCACTGATGTGAGCTAGCATTTTTATACATGGGTTGATGCGAAATTTATTGACATCTTTTCTCTTGCAGTTAACGCGTATTCCCGGCTCGGTGAGTTCAAGCTCTGATGGCTTGGAGGGAGGTACCGGCGGCGGCGAAGTGATCGACATAACAGACTCGGACTCGGACGAGCAGGAGGAGGTTGCACTTGCAATCGTCAAGCAAGACACAACGTCGAATGATTCTGATGGCTCGGAGGGAGATGCGGGCGGCGTAATAGACTTCGACGAGGAGGAGCTTGCAAACGCGCATCGCACTTTGATGCACGAACGGATCATTGACCTCACGGCTGATCTCTAGAACTCGATTCCGCTTACTCTTGCTGTATGTCGTTAATAATCCTTAAAAATAAGCATACGAACCATCCTTTCAATGCGTCCGAGCAGTTTCCCCGAGCAGTTTCCATATGCTGAAGGTCCCGAAGGTCCTGACTTCATGAACCGGGACGAGGATGATATTTAAATGCACATGTGCTAAAATACTAAATGTCTACGGTTCATGACTGACTGGCAGAAGGTCTTATAAAACATTGCGTGACAAGGTTTAAATGGGATTCCACCCGGGATCATGGGCCCCAAGGACAAAGGACAAGGACCGAGGTGGGAGCCCCCATGTTTCCTGAATTTTTCTGGACAATGAAGCGTGATCACTGAAATTGGCAGTTTCCTGTAATGCAATGTATTTTAGTGCGTATTGCCCCGCAAAATAGCAAGTCTCGTCATGGTTTCTAATGTGAATAAACCTGAAATGTACAAAGTTTATTTGATTGTTCGACTGGTGGTATACAAATTTCAAAATACACTGAACGCGACGAGGGGAAAACAGAGCTTAAAGAAGGAAGGAAGGGAAAGGTTGAGGTTCATTAGGAAGGTTCATTATTTCTGCCACCGAGTACGGCCAAGACATACGGAGGGATTGTGAGAAAGCATAACAGAAACGCAAAGAGCAAGTGCGAATAATTATTGCCATATATGGGATGCAAGAGGTTTGAAAAGATAGGAATTACCATACCGGGATGGTGACCGGACCACCAAAAAGGCGGTGACCAAAGGGGAGGCGGAGAGGGGAGAGGCGGTGACCTGCCCGCCAAACAGGCTCGGCACACGCTTAGCGGAGTTTGAAATCCGAGTGACCAGGAGCGATCGGGATGAGTCACCGAGTGATCGGTCACCCACATCCTATATAGAACGCAGGACCTATGCTCCCCGCCCAATTGGAACGAGAGATCTTCGAAATCGCCGGCCTTTCTCGGCCTACGTCCATCGCGACGCTCATGCGTGTCGCGTGGCGTGTTAATGAATGGTAAGTTATTGCAATTTGCAAAAATAATGTCCTCTGTCGTGAAAAAAAAAAAAAGTTTTCAGTTCCAGGGCCATCCGGGAGCGAGTTCGAGCCGGGCTGCCGGCATCATTTTCCCCATCAAAGCGGAACCAAACAACGCGTCGCGTCGTCGATTTCTTGGTCATTTCTCGTCAGACTGCGACAAATTTAGGCTCAAGATGGAGGAATGACTCCGGGCTATTCAAACAGGTAGGGATCTGGGGAGAATCAACAAGCCTGCCCTATACAGCTGAGAAATGCCGCCATTTGATTCATTCAGCGAGATGGCTGAGTTCTACCCAAGAGTATCGATGTTTTAACTACTGTGTATAGCTAAGAAGGCTCAAATATCTCAGCCTGGTCAGTTCTTACTAAAGGCTCGCGCTTATTTTATATTTATGCTGCTTTTGTTCCTCCTTTCAGATATGTCTTTGTACACAGGTAGAGGTCCCCAAAGGTAATAGTTTGTCATCACCAATGCAAACTGACGGATGCGACATCTGATTTTCGCAATTCGCATCGCAGCAGAAGCCGTATCGGCGGCCCAGTAAGCTATTTTGGGCAAAGCCGCAAATAGTGACTCGTGTCATAAATACGCGGTTGATGTCGCTTATTCCTACCTATTAGAATAGTGCTGAGTCCTCGCTTCATTTAAGGCCTAATTTCGTGGCAGTCCGATGAGAAATGGCCTAGAAATCGACGACGCGACGCATTGTTTGGTTCCGCTTTGATGGGAAACTGATGCCGGCAGCCCGGCTTGAACTCTCGCACGGATGGACCTCCAACTGAAAACTTTTTTTTTTTTTTTCGGCGGACGACATTATTTTTTGCAAATTGCAATAATTCCTGCTTTATCCTCATTCCGAGAATTCACTGCATGCTCAAGGGTCGAGCCCCTGCTGTATCGGGTCGTTTTCCTGTCCGTCGGGTACAACCAGTCTGGTCGTTTGCCGGAAATCACATTCCCCGTGTTCCTCAGCCTCATAAAACGGAAACCCACCACTTTTTTTTTCGAAATTCCGTGTATCGTCTGTTCATCGATGACGTGTTTGGCTCGACGAATTACGCTGACATGGCGGCGATCCTGTCTGCATGCTGCCGAGTGACCGATCTCTTCGTTAATGTCACCTTTTCACCCCTTATTCCGGTCATGGACAGTATGAGGTTCCTCACCAGATTGGCGGTCGACCTAGATCAACTGTTCGGCACCCTTTCCTGCGACTTCACACACAGCGCGTTTACCCACCTCACACATCTCGAGGTTTACGGCACAAGACGCATGGAGGAGATCTCGAACGGACTCTCGCTTATTCCCAATCTCACCCACCTCGCATTTGACTATCTGGGTCTCATCCTCAAAGCCGCCCAGATCCTGCAGACCTGGCCGAGACTGTAGTGCCTTGTTTTCCCCGTGCTGAACAAAGTTTGGATCGAGAGGCAACGCAATCAACGTGCTGCGATCGCTGTTGAGGATCCGCGGTTTGTTGTCACTGTCCGCCGTTCTTCAAGACTTGACTGGCTATGTGAATCGCCGTCTGGATTGGATTTCTGGGCGCGGTCGGAGGCATTTATTGCACGGAAGCGTGCGGGAACGATTGGTCGTAAGCTACATCAACCAATCGTACAAGCCGCTCGCAGCCTCATTTTAATCGATACAGGTCTTGCTTATCTTTGCGTAGAAACCGAATCTTAGCTCAGAGGCCTCGGCGCACGCCACTCCCACCCGTCAGATGGATATCCGATCACTTCAGGCGCCCAGTCATTGGCTGATTGTTTACAAACGAATGTAGGTACTTATCGTAAGCGTTCAAGAGCGTGTATTTATGTACTGGCAATCCCTGGTTGATTGATGAGCGCTACAAGAACATGTTCTGCACGATAATTTGAAACTCCTCGTACCCCCTGGTACCTGTAAATCTACATCCTCCCTCGCGCAAGAAAAACTCTAACTCACGTCGGCCCTTACGTCTGCGGACCATACATACTTCTATCCAGAGAACTCAGGAAGTCCGAGAACCGGGCCCGCCCGCAGGAAATCGAGGTTCAACTGCCGCCTCCGCATTCTTCACAGGTGGTGCGTCTCCACGCTCACCCTCAGCCAAATCTCATGTACAGACGGTCCTCACCATCCTCAGTGCACGGCCCACGGTGGCTTCTCATTCAAAGTGGGTCAGGAGTTTACACGACCGCACGGGGTTCGACTCCCCGCCTCCGACTAATCATAGTGGATATCGACTTCATTCCACGTCGGGCACGAACAACGGTTGTGTGATACTAATAGAGTCAAGAGTCAGCAACCGTCAATTGATTTTGTTGTTGAACTCGAGTCATCCGGCCTCACCGAGTGGCGGCTGCAGATTTGCATAATAACTCTGGTTAACAAGGTCTCTGTCCACCGCGAGAAACCTCTTCATGATCAGCCACCCTGCTTGCTCAGTGTGCGTCGCCCTGCAGAAGAACGAAGCGCGCGATGAAAAATGAGCCGAAGGTCGCCTCGTGCCTTTCTCACATCAACGTCGTTCAAGTCAGCTACAAAGAAAAAATTATTTTTCACTGTGCAGCTTGCAAATGAGCCGGGGAGGGGAATAATTACATGCGTCGGAAAGCCTGAGTGGGATAGCACAAGGGTGAACGATGGCGGAATAAAAATGAATCAAAATACGCTCGCCTACTACCGACAGCTCCAAAATCATACCGTGCCCGCAGAACAAGCGCTGTCCCGAACGCAAGAGCCTGTACCTACGCCCATCCTCGCTGGCATGTCGTCGATGACTATCCTGCATCGCCCATCGTCCAGCGCAGCATCAACTCTGCGTACAACACTCAGCAGGGCTATCGATCCCACCCACACGTCGTGCAGCGCCGGGGTGGGCGCCACGAGCCCGGGGCGCCTCGATATCGGCGCAGAAGTCGTCCTGTAGCGCCAGCGCATCGCGGACGTCAACTTAGTGAGGACTGTGAGTAGATGGCGAAAGACGCACCGACTCGGAGTGTATACCTCCATCGAGCTCGTTTCCATCCGAGCGCGGCGCGAGACAGCGGTGTGTCCTGAGATCGGAATTATAAGGGGAAGGAAGTCAGCGTATAGAGCGCGACGCACTGGAGGAGCTGGCGCTCGAAGAGATGTCTACTAGCCTCGGGATATGCGCAGAGCGGGAGCGGTGTCTGAAGCTTGAGCGAAGGGGGGTTCACGGAGTTCCTCATAGTGCGGGCGCCGCCCGCTAGCCGCGGTCTGGGAGACGCGGCGGCGTCGAAGGGAGAACCTGTCGGGGTGGGAATGGTCGTGAGCGCGCGAGCGCCGAGGAGGGCAAGGTGAAGAACGGACGTGTGAGGAAGTCGCGCGCAGCGGTCTAGGTAGTATTCACCGGGTACAGGAGTCGTCTCCGACGCTTCCCCTTCAGTCCCATCGTCGATCGATTCCGATTCCGTGGGGCGTAGCGTACCTGCGGAGCCGTCAGCACGAGGTCAAGAGTGACGGAGTGAGACGCACCGCAGCAACTCGAGCATGAGCCCACAAGTCGCCGAGCATTGACAAGGAGGGCGGTGTTGCGCAGCGGGTGCAGCCGAGCAACCTCACACGCACTATACAGCGTGCAGGCAGCGGGCGGCGAGGACGGCGATGAGCGCGTGCGTCTACTGAAGTCGTGATCGTCATAGCTACGGGCATGTTAGTACGGACGATAGGCAGTAGAATGGAAGAGCAGGCGAAGACGCACCACTTGTCCAACGCTGCTCCACTGTCCTACATGCCATCTTCCTCCTCCTCAGTTGCCGCGTACACCCCGTCGTCGATGGCGCGCGCCCCGCGCGCATAAAAAGGGAATTCTCGTGCTGTGCGGATACCTCTCGGGATGGCGGTCAGCACAACAAGCTCGGGCGAATGGGATAAGCGGACGACATACCGAGGGGGTCCCGCGCGCTCAACGCATCTACAGGCTGGGCAGTAGCCGGCGCGCGCTACGGACACGCCGATGGGCTTGTGGGTTGGGCGGATTGACGTGGCAGGGGTCTCGTCGCGCGACGAGGAGGTCCTGCATCGGGAGGATGAGTGCGGGAGCGGCAGAGATGGGAACGGGCCAACGCAGGGAAGGGCTCCGGCGAAGGAGATATGTCACGAGAACGCGGGTAGGTGCAAAAACAACTGAGAGTCTGGGAGGTAGCTTCGTTAGTAGACGCCCACGGTAGATGCGGCGTACGCACCTGGCAATCCAGCGAGACTAGGATCGTTGGATGATGTGGGATGGATTGGATCTTGAAGCCGACATCGAGGATCACCTGCAGCGCTGGATGGTAAGCTCGGCCGGGGCGCGCATCATCCGAACGACGAAGACGTAGAGCAGCGCCGGCGCGGAGTCAGCGGGGACGCGTCAGCATCTCAGCGCGACTTGGCCCTGTGCACAGACTAGGCCTAGGTCTGCAATATGGATCGGCGCCTGCCTGGTCCACGATGTCGTACGATGACGGATGGAGAGGGCTAAGACGGAGGCAAATTCAGTCCAGTCGTGCCGCAGGTCACATCCAGCACAGACGTCGTATCCTCTCACTCAGAGTCACTGTAGCGCGGACGCTGCGCGGTATCGTCGACAACGTGCGGAGCAAAAGACGGCGCGACATCCGCTGATCAGGCATCAGTGGCACTGCCGGCCTAGGCCTCACTCACTCATCCTGTACACAAGACCGGCCGACGCTTCGCTCCGGCACCTCCGGTAGTGGGAGACAATGCATGGACAAGACCGAATTGACCTGTATCCACAATGACCTCGAGTAGAATAAAATACAATATTAATGCCATTGACGAAGCGTTACACAGTACTACGAGGGAACTCGGCAGAGGCGGCCGGCTTGGGATGTGGATTGGATGTGGAACGTTGTTCACGGTCTAGGCCCTAAATCCCGACGGATCCTTGTCTCTGCGCGGAAACACTTCATACACGGAAAGGATGACCGAGTCAGGCTCCCGTGCATGCCCCCGAAACTCCAAGGAATAAATTGAAGCCTAAAATGAACAGACCCTGGCGCTACGCGCGTTGCCTAGGAATCCTTGTTGAAAAGAAGTTACATCCAATACGAACCTTGCCGCTCCTGGGACCTCCACAAAATCGAATAAAACTTTGCCGTCGGTGACCCGGGCTCGACAGAAATCAGGCGGAGATGCGAAAGATTGAGATGTAGGGAAGCAGACTTAAAGCCAACGGCCCAACGGGAGACGGCAGAAAGATCTTGACAACGGAACCAGGTGCAGGTTGGACCGAATTCAGGGAACGACATGAAAATGAGGGAGGCTTGTGGTCGGATAAGTACACCAGAACGATCAGAAAGACTCCGAGCAACCAACCTTTACACGCGTCCACATTTGTGGGCACGCTTTGCCCTTTTTTTCTGGTGCCTTTGACTCCATGTCAGGCTCATCAAGCTTGCGTTTAGAGCTAACTGGTGGACGTAGTCAACGGTCAACTCATCGAGATTTTGTAATTAACCAACCTGGATCCAACCGTCGTCTTTATCCTGAAGATGGTCTTAATATCGGATCATCGCAGAAATATTTAAACAAGTAAACACACCGTGCTATACGGCCGGCGGCCACGGATTTAAAAGACCCTGACGTAGTTGTAGGAACCGGTACCATCGGAACGTCAACCTGGCTCGGGGAAGGCGAACGGTCCACGGGCGCAGATTCGAAAGACCCGATGCAGTTGAAGGAACCGGTCCAATCGGAACATCAACCTGGCTCAGGGAAGGTGAACGCTCCATGGGCGCAGATTCCGACAACCCCGAGACAGCCAAACTAACGGGTGCCATGGGAATATCAACCTGGCTCTGTGAGGCTGGTTTTTCCTGGGGTGCAGTCTGAAAGTACATTAGTATTCAGAGGATAAAGGAGAAAGGGGACATACGAGATGTTTTCTAGTATCATATCCAAAGTTTCGCTTCGGACCGTCGCCGTTTTGTCATTTGTCACAGTAGATATTGCCTCGTGGTTTGCAATGGCACGCATCGCATGAATAACGAAAAATCCGCATGCATAGACATTCATTTGACGCCGAGGTTCTGGCGGCGATCTGTGTTCTGGTGAGATCAAGAATGGTTCTTCCTCACAGCGTGACACGGACACACAGATCTGAAGGTGCTGGACGGTGTGGAATCGTAATGGAAAATAATCACTCTGCCTCTTACCTGCACCTTGGTTGGCGCAGGTGGGTACGGTGCCGACTGAAATATGCCTCTGACCAATTAGTTTCTTTAGCGCTGGGATTCCGAGGCATCGCGGCACCAGTAGCCTTTGTGCATGATCCACTTTCTAGCCCGCAAACGTTCGTTGATTTCGGGAACGCGTACTTTGGCCTGATTCACCTCGGCAACCTTCCTGATTATCCTCCGGATCTACAATATGAGCGATAAATTAATGGGCTATGCGCACGTGATAGAAATGGTCCTGGAATCTGCGGCCCTGTACCTCGTGCCTTGATCGTGTACATCCCACTGTCCATCCACGGATCCAACGCAGTGGTGTATCCTCAAGCACTGGTAGCACAGCTAACGGTGGGCTGGTGAACCAGAAATTTCGGCCTTCGTCATACTGAAGCTGCACAGGAAATTGCCCCGACATTGCTGGTGCCGCGAGTGGCCTTTGGTCTGGCACGCCCCGATGCAATATGGCAGTGTGACTCCACATTGAGCTTCTTGCGTGGACATGGAGACTCGACCTCGGAGGAGTAAAATACGGCCGTTTTACCTAATGTCTCTCGCTTAGATTACAGCGGGACCAAGATTGAGGCTATTCACGACGTTTGAAATTGTGTACAAGTTGTAGGCCCGTGTCGAGTGTCACCTAGGATTTATTTCTTCAACAATGATTCTCCTCAGAAACGGAGAAGATTTTCCGAAATTGAATGGAGGATCACCCTCCTTCTGAGAGGTCGCGAGAGGTGCAGGTTCTCTGCAGCGACGAGACGCGTCGGATGGTCGCGACAAAGGCAGGCCCCACGCCCATCGCGAGAAGTTCAAGTCAGCTGCGGACGACGACCGTTCAGATTGAAAGTCTGCAGATGGGAGTGAGTTGTTTGATTTTATGTTTCATGTAATGCAAAGCGAAAGGGGAGGGGGTAAAGCAGTGAGAAGAACGATGAATGCACGCGTGCAAACTCCGGTTCCGAAGCAGAAAATAAAGGGATGGACTTTGCAGCAGACAGATAAGGAAAGAAGGGAAGGAACAGGGAAAAGAGAACGTACACAGCCACCTTCTTTTTTCGCTACGGGGTCTTGACGCCCGGTCAGACCCAGTCAGACCCCGTCAAAGACAACACTGTCCTATGCTGTTGAATACTGCTCAAGAGCTATCACATGGTCCACATCTCGTCGCCTATCATGAAGAAGGGAGGGAGGATATGCTGGAAGTCCTTCGGGGATCTAATGACAACAAAGATGAGTTTGAGAGTGGATTCAGGCCTCAACACCCTCTCGGGGAAACTGAACACTCGTTTCATGCTCATCGAAAGAGCACAGCAATGGCCATCGTAGGTTCCCAACCGACTATGAGGGATGCTACCCCGTCCTCTGCAGACGAGATTCAACTAAAACGGCCAGAAAACGGAGGAGGCTTAGATAGCCCCAAAGGTGAGTCAAATTTCGAAGGGCTGGGCTGTGATCCATGTCTACTATGGTATGATCAGAACCTCCGAGCAAACTCAGGATATGGCATGAATGCGAGCCAGGGGAGGATGTTGTAATGGGTACGCGAAATCTCTATCCCTCATCCCGCTGAGAGCTGCATTGCTACAGCGTTCCTGCCAAAACCCGAGATCCGAGGCAATCGCATCAGAATTGAGCCCGTGGCGTCGATTCTGCTGGAAACCGTTGAAAAAAAAAAAAATTGACCGCACCTTATGTTCCGCAAACGGCTGTAAATGTACTAAACTCTGTTGCGAAGTCTTTGGACTAATATGAACTATCAGGGAAACAAACAGGGCTCAATTACTACCGCGGCCGCCAACCCCCAATGTCTCGGGGCATGCATTTGTGACCAGGCAAATTTGGTCCCAAACACCATGAGATTGAGATCGGCTCCATCAACGGCGCACTGGTTAGAGGGTAGGGAGGTAGGTAGATAGATAGTTGTATGTAGGCTGAGATCTGACTCATCAGTAAATTTTCAGTAACCTTAGCAAATTTGTTTCAACAAGTCCTGTTCAGTGAGACAAGGTCTTACATTTTCAAATGCGTGACTGGTTTAATTGTATAGTAAGATCTTCCCATTCCATACGCGTGAGTATTCCAATTGTATCTCAACAAAAGCCATCTGTGTGGCCAAGCCCTCGACCAGGTGAGCAGGTTTGCCCTCTCAAACTATTCCAATTGCTCTTCCATCTATAAACGCGTGATACTGTATTCTCAAACTCGTGACTGGTTTAATTGAATAGTGAGCCCTTCCATTTCCAAACGCTTGAAAATAGATATTCAATTAAACCAGTCACGCGTTTGAAAATGTAAGACCTTGTCTCACTCGCAGCAGCCTTGACTTAATGTGTGTGTAAATGAGATGATCTGTCACTGAAAACTTGTTTTCCACAAGCGTTGAAGCTACACCGACCTCGCGAGTAATTTGCCTTGATTTCGACCGGAACGTTGGAGTCCCCCTGGCTGGACGACTGATGTTGCAGCAAGCAATCTGATCCAGGAGTCACGCTTGAAATTTTGCTGGCTTTCACCCCAAAAATTGAACCTAGGAACGATTTTTAGCTGGCCCCAGCGCATCGAATTCTGTCAAATCGCCGTAAATCCACGTTGTACTGAATGAGGAGGTCAACAGCGGCTTTAAAGAGTACTATGTATGCTATTCCATCAACGAGGGAAATATGGCAGTCAACAAAAGATCAAGGCATACCAGTGGATATTTAATGGCCGTTGATGGCCAGTACCTTTTTTCGGGGGGGCATGGGTCGTGGGAACAGGTCTGCGATCCGAAGATCGCTCACCTCTTTGTTCAAATGGCTCAAATACCGGGATAGTGAACTTAACTCCTAATTCAAATGTATTGTGCATTATTGCGGGATCAATTTTTCTTGCTGAACACTGTAGAGTTGAAATACTCGCTGCAAAAGTAACCGGAAATTTGGTCTTGAGAGTTTCTCTCTCAAAATTTTCGCATTTCTGTGGTCAATTTATCAATCTATGATTGATTTGGCGTAGATTGACGCATTTAGACCTGGTACACACAAAGGTAGTTTCATGGCAGAATATATCACACGAGGGGACCGAGTGTTCTTACACCTGCAACGGTGCCGGAGTTGTGCACGTTAGCTATGGGGAGGAATGGGAGAGAAGCGATATCATGAGGCTTGATTATCTCCAGGCGGTCGGTCCCGGGGTCGGTCCGCAGAAGTGTTGCGATCCAGAAGATATGCAATGCCTGGAATATCCTCTTGGGCAGGTTGTATATTCCACAGGGGCGCCGAAAAAACACTGGAGAAACATCGACATCACCCGACTCCGAATCGAACAGAGTCCTCCTGCGAATAATTTGTTTTCCCTCAACAACAAACAAAGGCAGGCACACACCTTGTGCCACCGGGTTTCTTTCTACTTCTTTGCGAGCAGATTTTCGTAGGTTCTACTTTGCCGTTTTCATTTTGCGCGGAAAGGGAACGTGGGCTTCCCACCGGCACTCTCTCTGCCGTCACGCGATGAGGTAGAGGCGCACGCAGTGTGCTGCCGGCCTGTAGTGTGGTTGACATCATACACGTTTGGGAGGAAAGGGAAGACAAAACGATCGACAGAAGTTTGATTGTGTAAGAATGAATCTACTTACTCGGAGGCGCTCTGGAAAATCTCTTCGTCGAGTTCAAAGAGGCGCCTGAACAAAAATGCGCGCTGCAGCACGTAATGACCCGACCCCGAGTCGAACGGGACCTCCTGCCAAACTACGCACCTGAAACTCAAAGCACCGAGGGCGGGTGCACACCACGTGCTAACGGGGACTGTAAGCAACCCCTTTCATGCCGTTCGATCCGGGGCCGGGTGATAAATCCTTCAAACCCTTTTTTCCCGCTTTTCAAACTAGACGTCGTAATCGTGACATTTAAAAAGATCAGAAAATTCCGAAAAAAAAAAAAAAAAAAACACTTCAAGTCTTAAAGTCTCTAATCGTCGTCCCCAGGTTCGTAATAATCGTCGCCAGTGTTCTCATCCTCGGGGCTCCATTTTTCCTCCGCGGGTATCCGGGCCTTAGTCCAGAGCTGGCCCTGGGGGTGATACGCCCAAATGTCCTCCTCCGCATCCGCTGCAGAGAGCCCAGATTCACCCTCAGCTTGAACTGCACATCTGGCAACATACCGGCATGCAGCATTGCGTACCCGAACACGGAGAACACGGTCGACGACCTCCGGAAGAGGAATGTCCTTGTCATCAGGCGAGGATCTGATTTAGATGAAGAAGAAGATTTCTGAGATAAAAGCAGGACCCCCGAAAATCAACCCAAATGCCTGACCACCAAAATTTTCAATTCGGATAAAAACTCGACCAAAACGGGTAAACCCCTGGTCAGATTCGGATGAAAACTCGGGTTCGAGGGGGGTTATGCCTGGCCGATTTTTCGGATAAAAACTGACGGATCCCTGGTAAGAATTCGGACAGCCGAGCAAGCCGTGAGGCGGCAGGAGAGCGAGATCTGGCAGGATCACCACCAAGATGTTGCGTGTCCTCATTTGGATTGCTTTCGGCTCGAACTCACGCATTGCGAGTTATTTCCCCTAGTTTTGCTGGGAAAAACACATCTCCAGAAGGTTCCGAAGCGACAAAAATGGTGAGGCCTGGTGCAAAAATTCGGATAAAACTCGACCCTCGTGGAGGCCTGGGTGAAATTCGGATAGGATTTGCCCGATTTGGGGTCCGGATAAAAACTGCCCTGCACCAGAATTTTTTGGACAGGCATTTGGCGTGACTTTCGGGGGTCCTATAAAAGCTTCCATGGTAGCTTAGGAACATACATAGTGTTCGTTTTTGACTTTCTGGTTGGTCCCCGTCCCGGCCCAGCCCGATGCAGATTTTTTTTCTTCTGGCCGACTGGTGGATTTGGCCGTGGGAACGTTTTGATGGCTGCTTACATAAGGGTGATGGGATTCCACGCCCTCTGTCTTAGGTTGAACATTGGCAAAGATGAAGTTCTACACCCTGCACCCGTCAAATGCAGGCAAAGCATCCGGGGAATTTTTGGGCAGGATTTCGCACACAATGGATTTGAACGATTGTGAAACATGATTCTGAAACTGTCCATGAGTGGCGTCTTCGATTTCTTAGATCCTCAGAGTATGATGCATAACATTGAATTGGCCACTGTTCACATCCCGTAGCGTAGCACGGGCAACTGCTAGTCTATATAAGAAAAGAGGTGGGTATCGAGGACAAACGTCAAAGTGGAGCGGGTGGAGCGGGGATCCCGATTCCGAGTTTTCCCGACAGCCGGGGAATCCGCTCCAATGGCTCCATCCGTGCTGTAATTTTACTGATGCTCCGAACCGAATCGGTTGACAGTAGCTGGAGCCAGTAGACAGTGTTCGGCATCCCAATAGGAGGTGGCATCAGTGATCGGGGTAGGTGGCATATGTCGGAGCCAGGTCGGCCACCCGCCGTGAGAAAAAGATGTGAATGAATATCTGTATTGGCCAAGGGAGCATTTAGGATACGTGACAACTGGAAACCCTGCTATTGAGGCCAGTGCTTTATTTGATTCACTCTGGTACTGTACATGAGGCCACGAGGAGTCAACCGAAGGTTGACGACGAGCGGCGTCTTATATTTTCGAAGTCACCAGGACTCTGAAATCTTTTCCAGAACAATGTTCTGACCGTAGCGAAGCACGGGTTACTGCTTCTATATAACAAACGACGTGGGTAGAGACAAACGTCAAAGTGGAGCAAGGTGGAGTAGGCGATGTCATCCGGTTCTTCCCGGGGTCTGATGTTGAATTGCGGCACCTGGCTCCACTGCGATGTCAAGATCATGACTTTCTTGATGCCAAGGTGTTGGTTTCTCAACTTGAATCTCAAAACACCGATGAAGGCCAATGAAATAAAAGCCAGATGGATGAAGGCTTAATAAACACATGAAGGCGACGTCTTCCGGTCCCCGACAACACAACACAAAAGTGGTGCCGGTGGGAGCCGATGTCATCTGCTCCACAGTTTCTTCCCTTCGCACACGGGTTGCGTCAATGTGGAGCCCGGCTCTCCACAGTCGGTCCTGAATTCTGGCCCTTCCGATGGGCCGCCGGTGAATAAATACACTGAGGAGCTCATTAGAATAGAGTATTCTGAATATTTTGGGGCCAAAGAATCTGTATCGGAAAACCCGTCGTCTGACAAAAGTGGAGCTAGGCGGATCCGGAGCGTTGATTTCATCCACTCCACAGTTTGTTCTAATGTTGAATTCCTCCCTTCAGCCCCACTGCGATGTCGAGATGTTTGTTTCTCGGCTTATTCAGGCCAGATGGCGAAATGCTTCGCGGGTGCCGGTGAATAAAATAAAAAATCCGTGGGTCAAGGCAGCTTGAACAAGACGAAGATGGGGAAAAGGACACGAGTAAAATGAGGAAAAAATTGAAATTGAAATAACGATTAGGCAGCAGGATGTGGAAACCGGGCAAGATGAAGGCTTGAAATATGAAGGGCGATTAGAAGAATGAAGGTCGCATTTGAGGGGCGGCAATTGGGGAGCTTGATGAAGGTCGGGGCAAGATGAAGGGACGAGTTTTGTAATGAAAACAAACTCATGAATTTTTCTGTTCAGGTTTGCAATTAGGGAGCACCAGGAATCTTGGATTTTGTGTTTGCATCCGGTGGGAAATTGACTAGATGTTGTCGCTGTTGAGATGCGATCCACATTTTCCTTCTTTATTGTACCAGCAGTTACCCGTGTTCTCGCCATGGAAGTCCCAATTTCCGAGCAGTAACACATATGAAGGCCTGCCTTACGGGACATGATGAAGGTGACAAATATCTGGCAATCACTGGGATTCACTGGGATTGGAAGCCAGCGGATTTTTGGAATTATCCCGAGAAAGATGAAGGCGTGTTATTTGGGGATGAGAATAGGGAGCATGATGAAGTCGGATGAAGGCGCCATTTGAAAGATGAAGGCGGGGTTTTATTTTGGAGTGCCGATTCTAGAGCAGGATTCAGGCCGGAATTTTTGGCGGAAGTGAGCAACAGGAGGCGGAGTTTTTGAATGACCACAAGCGGTTGTGGAGGGGCGCAGCATCCTGTGATTAAGGGTCAAACCCGGTCAAACGGCCGTCAACTTCAATTTCGTCAGGCCGTTTTGACCCTCGGCCTGGCCTGTGCCAACACTGCTTGGTCAGCTCGAGTCCCAAGTTTTTTTGCACCCCAGGCATAAAATATTTGTGGGATGGAGATCGATCGTACAAATCTGCTTACCTGCTTTCCTCAGATTCCTCCTGTAACTGTCACCTACCTTTTACCTTGGAACTTAATCCACAATTTACATGCAGAATGGCCATTTTCCTGAGTCTATTTGTGCCCCGCCGCTTGCCGGCCACTCATCACCATTTCCAAACCACCTCGTTGCAGCCTCGTCACGTGACATTACGAGCTCAAATCCCTGACGATGACGTTCAGAGGAAATATGACTGAGGTCGCATTTGCGATTCATATAGACTATTATTTGGGAAGAGATGTTCTCAAAATAAGCTGCACAAAATAAATGGCTAAAAACCCATTCCTGACGGAGTTTCCACACATGGCATAGGGTAAGTATCCCAAAAATCTTGAAATCACCCCAGTTTCATGCCTACTCTTTTGTCCAAGAGAATTGACCCGTAAACTGGGTCAGTACACCGATCATATCTTTTCCAGCGGGCCGCGGCATGCGGCCACCACGTGGCCAACACGCAGCGTACGCACCCCACATGTCCTTGATACTGGCCGCGAGGCGCCGGCGCTGTCCTACCTTACTTCCCGCCTTCTTTCCCAACTTCACAGGAACTTTTCATGGGTGGCCTAGTCTGTGTGCATTCATCCGGGACGCAATACTATGTGTGCATCAGGAGTTTGTTGTTGTGAGCATGACATGTATAGATTCGAGACTATCGGACGCAATTCCCTCATTTATTTCGTGTTCATTTTCTGTCTGCCTAGTCAATTCATGGTATACAATGCCACTAACATTGCTATTAGCATTTACCCTCGCAAACTATTTCATCCTCCTGGGGTATGTCCCTGAAGTTCACCTTCTGCTTTGATTTTGTAAATTGAACCTTAGATCCAGGCCAACATCAGTCATTCCCTGTATTGCGGTGAGCCTTCGGAGTACGATGCCAATTGCATAGTCCAAGGTCTCGCGCATGACAATGAACATGCGGTCCCCATCCCCATCCTCCAGCAGCAGCACTGATGTTTCGGACGTCATCTTTGAAAATGATACAGAAATTTGAAGGCATCAAACTGTATAAAACGCCAACATTACGCGATATCCTGCACGAAGGAGCGACGATATTCTTCAGATAACCACCCTACCCATTTATGTTCATCAACAGATGACATTCTTTTGTTTTTACCCCGCGGCCTACACACTGTCGGGATCGGGTTTTTCTGTGAATACAATTCCTGTCGGCACTTCGTGACTACCTCTCTTGTGTATACCACATTTTTCGCTGCATCCATGTCCCGCACAGTACCAGCATTAGAATCGACCGTGATTTCAATTCTAAGTCAGGAACCAGCTAGCCTCCAGTTGTGTCCAGGACGACACACTGCTCCCACCCATGTGACTGCGCCAGGTGGAGGCAACATGCTGGGACTCGGGCAGTGTACAGAGGCTCAAGGTTCCGGCCCAGGGCTGCTTCTTGTGCGCGACTTTTCTTAGGCATGGCATGACAGCATCAAGAGCTCAAAGAGGTGCAGGTCCAAAATAGCACGTCCAAGTCTTGAGCAGATCTGAGAAAATAGGTCGGTTTTTTTGTTCGTGAGATTCGAGGCAGAATTGACCTCCTTCCAACACAAAGAATCCGAGATTTCAGTGCCGGAAGAAAACTTAACCCCCGACGAACCGTATAATATTTCGGCATTTGGGCAGATTTTAGTTGGTTGTCGTTCAGAAGTGGAATGGGTACGGATTTTTCGGCGGAATATGGTTTGTAGGCATGGAATGAGTGCTCTGGGGGACTCAGAAAAACAAATTGACCCCCCGGCGAACCGAGTTGTGTAATATTTCCGTATTTGGGCAATTTAAACCCTCCAGAATATTTTGGTTTGTTCTCGTTCAGAAGCGGAATGGGTACGGATTTTTGAATGGAATACGGTTCGTAGGCATGGAATGAGTGCTCTGGGGGACTGAGAAAAAAAAAACAACCGCCGGCGATCCGAGTTGTATAATAGGTATTTCCGCATTTGGGCAGTTCTCAATTTAAACCCTTGAAATATTTTGGCTCGTTGTCATTCAGAAGTACAATGGGTACAATTTTTTGAGCTGAATACGTTTCGTAGGCATGGAATGAGTGCTCTGGGAGACTCAGAAAAAAATTGACCCCCGGCGAACCGAGTTGTGCAATATTTCCGCATTTGGGCAATTCTCCATTTAAACCCTCCGGAATATTTTGGTTCGTCCTCGTTCAGAAGCGGAATGGGTATCTGGGCGACAGGCTCATTGGGTTGAAAAGATATCTGGATTTGATTTCGATATCATGTATGTTCCGGGCACCGAAAACGTACTGGCTGACGCCTTATCTCGAATGTATTCCAACGAGGCGCCGGGGACGGTACGCGCTCGTTCGGAATATACCTACCACGATGTCATTGATAATGACACCATCGAAATTAATTCGATAACAATGCCTGTGTTCGCAGGGCGAGAAGCCGCTGCGCTCACAGGTGATCGAATCACTCGATCTATGACGCGCAAAGCACGGGAAGCTGCCAATGCACCTGAAATAACCAGAGAATCTGAGAAAACCGTGTTTGAGTTGCCAGGCAACCCAAAGGAGGGCTGGAGTACACAGGAAAATTCTACTTCTGCTCAGACTATACACGGAAAACCAAACTCCGATTCAAAGGATCCAGATGATAATACGGAAAAGAACTTAGAGGAACTTGAACCAGAAATTGTTGAAGAGCTCGAAAGAATGGACGAATCGCTCCTTCAGGTCGTAAACAGCAGAAAGGGCTAGATATCGGCAAGTTCCTGATTAATCAGTACAACGAAGACAAGTTCTTTAAAGCCATACTGGACAATCCCAAGTCCTTCCGCAACTTTGAGATTGAAGACAGGCTGATATTCCTGAAGGAAACCGACCGTCGTGTACTCTCGATAATGGATATGCACTCGATGGTTCGGGCTAAGAGTTGTCGCAGGTGATTGCCTGGATGCGGTGCAAATGTGCCACCAGACCCAGAGCTCTGCGTGTGGCGTGAGCGGAAATCTATGGGGTGTAGAATATTGGATCAGTCTAGAACTTACAGCTCTTTGCGGTACAACAGGCGCGGCCCGTTTTTTTCTGTTTTGGCAAGTTTTCACGAGAACAGCTGCCCTGAGCTCAATTCTCAACCGTTTCGCCTCAAAATAAGCTCATTCGATTCGCATTGAGAATCCACAGCGAATGGAATACCGGTATTTTTGATCCTTTTATGTAATATAATTTCTTCTGGAAAAACTTGGTTTTGAGTAGGACACCTGTAGCACTCGGAATACTGCCCCGATTGGCCTAGTTTTTGGATATGTTATACATCTGATGTGGCCCTAGACAATGGGGTGTTTATTTATATTACATGCTGAGTGATTGTGATCTAGCGCACACTTTAGCAAAGTAGATATCCAGGCACTGCCATAAGTAGAGCTGTCCATGAAGGTTTGAGTACATTAAGCTCCGTGAACACCCACATTCGCTAGGGTCACATCGGACATATAGCATATCCAAAGATTAGACCAATCGGGGCAGTATTCCAAGTGCTACAGGTGTCCTACTGAAAACCAAGTTTTTCCGGAAAAAATTCTATTACATAAAAGGATCAAAAATACCGGTATCACATTCGCTGTGGATTTTCAATGCGAATCGAATGAGCCCATTTTGAGGGGAAACGGTTGAGAATTGAGCTCAGGGCAGCTGTTCTCGTGAAAACTTGCCAAAACAGAAAAAAACGGACCGCGCCTCTTCGATACTGATGCAAGGTGGGAATATGCGATGAGGCTGGAGATGTCGGATAATGTAATTACGACAGGAGAAATGCTCCCCCACAGCCGAAGCGTGGATACGGGGCATGCATCGATTCGCTGGACCCGAATGAGCTTGAGGATAGATAAAACCGGTCTTTACCGCCCGGTCGGATCTTTGTCCGATCTTGGGTTAGGAATACTGGGATAAAATCTCCCCCATAGCCGAAAGCTGAGGGTAGACGAGACAGCTCTCGAGGACTGCCTATAATCTCCCCCCTAGCCAATAGCTGAGGGTAGAACTGCCAACCATGGTCGCTGAGATTTACTCAGACGCCGGAAGGCTAAATTTCTCCCCCATGCTGGAAGCTATCAGTTCGCTATAAAAATGCGAAAATCCGACCAAGAATTAAAATCCCAAGACACGATAATAAATCGCAGGATGTCTGCCAGCGCGGAAAATTGACCGTCGCGGCAACATGCACAGCCGTACCGAGATATTCCGAAGAAAAAACAAATGGATAGGATGAGGTCGGCGTGCGGAAATGATGGATCGTGGATATGGTGAAGCCGATCCGAAATGGTGCAGAGGTAATCTATCTTCGTTTCGCGCTCCGGACGGAAGAGATAGTAAATTAGACTCTGACCGAATCTCCGTTCGAACGAGGGATAGGATGAAGTCGCAGAACGGGATGGGATCCGTGAACGTTAATTTACCGCCAGTGGACTCCGTACCTGTGAAAAACAGGGGAATAACATCGAAGGGATTATATCCCATTCGTGCCGGTATATCGTCACCGCGAAGATCATGGACGTATCTCATGTCAAACAGATGTGGATTAAAATCTCACACCGCACGGAGCGAACCGATCTGGAGGAATAAGCACCTGGTCAGGTGAAGGACACAGAGAAAGGTGAGTGTTAGAAATTTCGTCCTCGGATAGATGTGGTATCGGTCGTGGTCGTACGGGCCTCTAATACGCCCGATCCGAAAATGGGAGAATCCGGAGGATGAGCCTAGTGAGTGCCTCCTACGAAAGGGGGTGGTGCTAATTAGCAAAAGCGTGGGGCTACTTCGAGCTGGCTGTTATGGATTAATTCTCCCCCACAGAGAGAAGTAGGCGAGTTTTGCCAGCCTCCTCGAAATGCATAAGCTCTGCAGGCTCTGCTCCTGATCGAATGCAAACGAAGACGCTAGAATAAAGACCCCTATAATTTTATGGGCTGCCGGCTTTGTAGATCAACAAACCAGTCTCCACCTTTATTTCTTTGGTCTTGGATTTTTCTTTGCATCGGTTCACTACGATAACTGGATGAAGTTGTACTATTATCAGAGAATATAATCCCTATCTCAAGTCGTCGGTTGGACCTAGAGGCGATCACGCCAGACTTCTGGCTGCAAAATGTCATGTCATTGACAAACTCAGTGGGCTTCACTTCAAAGCATTTGACTGCGCAGATCGCCTGATGCGCTTTCTCACGGGTTTAAACTGTATTTGGGGAGGTCGTATGTTAATCACAGTCGGAGACTTTCGCCAGGTGTGTTCAATCAAGGGGGCAAAGTGATTTTGACGCTGCCTTGACGTTTGACGCATGCAGCGTCAGTCTGCGTCAGTCCAGTTTGCGTCAACTCTTGAACTTACCTTTGCTGCGCTATATAGTTGACCCCTGATATCCCGTAGGCATCCAGTAGGGTCATTTGTACATTGTTTACAACCACAACATAAACGGATAGTCACCGTTGAGGTCATTAAATGTCGTTGACTAGACTGCATGCAGCGTCAGTCATGCGTCAGTATGCGTCAATGTGACTGCGTCACACACGTTACAACTGACGCATGCGTCAAAGTTCAGCGTCAAGTTTGCGCCGGCCAGCGTCAATCGCGCCTCTTACAGCGTCAGTCCTACTTTTGGTTCGCGTCAGTCGGCGCCGGTACTGCGCCGGTATTGCGCCGTGACACAGCGTCAGCGTGACTTGCATGCGTCAGTTCAACGTCAATTTCAACTTTGTCTGCGCTGCCGATGCGCCACTCTGCGCCGATGCTGCGTCCCTCGATGCCACTCTGCCCAACCTCTGCAATACCACTGCACACTGTTAAAGCATTCTTCGTCTCTTCTTTGGTCAATCTCCCTCCCTGGCTACCCCTCTTCACGCTCTCGATGTCTTCTGTTTTGATATGCTCACAAAACTCAGTGTAGTCGAGCACCCTAGTGCTCTGCCCCTCTGTAGACCAGTTTTGTTCGATGTTGTGCTACTACCTGCCTCCATGCATGTTATCCATTGAAATTATGTTGAAACAGTTCACGTTGTCCACTGCAGTTGGATTGCTGGTTAGATTATCCTTCAATGGTTTCTTTTCGACATTTCAAGGTCTTAAACCGCTAAAATACCTCCTTGGTGAGTCTCATTTAACACAACAGGGCTGCTGGCTGCCCGTGCAATACCTCCGAACTGTGTAATCACCAACCTGTGTCAGCGAGCACGCCGATAAACAGCCACCATGTGTCAGTAGTATTGAAGCATCAAAAGGTGGATTTTTACTAAGGCACCGAACAACGCCAATATATACCGCAAAATTAACCAAACTGACAAACAGACTCCATGATTGCGTCGCTCAACGTCGCTCTGTTTAGGCTCTGCAGCACCACCAAAAGATGTTAGGGCTTCTCGTCTCATTACTTAGACAAAAATTTTTCGACGTCTCACCACTCTGGCCCCCATCTCTCACTCTCGGCCTCTGTTGCCAGTGCCCCAACTATACCCACAAGCTTTTTATGATGACCTCAACATTTTAATCGACCCTGTGTTGTGCTGAAGCACTGGCATTCAATCAAGACAACCGATTCAAAGCACGTAGAAACAAATCGCGCCGCTATCATTCGCACGTTAACGTTGCATTATATTATAGAGGCTGGTTGGAACTTTCTCCAATGACTCGTTTCGAGATTCATAGGTCTCAAACCACTCAAATAAACTCATCATGAGCACCAGTCAGCTTGGAAAGTCTACTGGCCACGTATGCACACTTCACAATTGTTTGCGCCTCTCTGCGTCAGTCTGTGCGCCGCTCTGCGTCAATGCACAGCCACCGACCGTCAGTTGTACCTTGACGTCTGACTGACACATCCAAAGATGAAATTTGAAACTAATTTCTTTAAGGACTCTAATAGAGCTTTAGTAATGCCCGATACCCAGCGCAACTGGGTAATTTCCACCGTAACAAAGTTATTGAGGAAATAGTCTTAGGCTCAAAAGTTGTGTCTCGACCGCAAAATTCTTCAGACCATCAAAGAGACTCTAGTATACCCTTCTTGTACCATCTTGCAATTAATTCAAGACAAAGCCCGAGCATCTTTTGCATTCTCACCATCTTCCGTCCGGGCAGCACAAAGAATTTCCCCGGTTCAACGTCGCCCATCTCCAATGATGGCATTCGGAATTATTCGGTTCAATTGATCTGAAATATTCTCTGTAGAGCCTGTTAACCCTAGTCAGATCCACGGCGTCAAATTCATTGGCGTCGAATCTCCATCAAGTTAAAAAAAATTAAGCCAAATAGGCCCCCCGAACCTCGCCAACCCATCACTCGTGAATATTGGCGAGGAAATTATCAGGACTCTAGTGCTGACCGCCAACAGGTCCTAAGTTCCAAGCCTGACCAAGTTATTTACAAAATAATTACATAGTGAGAGCTCGGGTCAAAGAACAGCCATATTGCAGTGTCCAGAGGGCATAAATGAGAATCAAAGGTCAAGGTTAACGAACTTGGTGTAATATCTGATATACTTGATTATCCAACAACAAATTTCTTATTTAGTGCTAGCTCTAATTTCAAGCTGGGCTGTCCCACGGTCAGCCTTCCGCATGTGCACACTATTTCATTTTAATTGTGGTGTAATCCGACGTTTTTGGACTCAGTTCAAACTCTATTCAAGTCATTTCGGTAACCTCGTGCCATGCACCGCTGCTGTGTCTATGAAAAAACCATGCTGTGTACTACTGTAATCTAGGCGGTTGCTGGGCATTCTTCTCGTGTATTGTTCAGTATTTATAGCTCAAAATGTGTCAGTATAGTTGCGCAGGTTAATGTGTGAGCACAAAAAGTTTTTTTTTGACAGCAGCCTGCAAGTTCGTATGCATTCTGCGTCAAGACGTGCGACGTCAGTGCACAGTCAGCCATGAGTCAGTTGGATTAACAGCAACTGACCCAATCCACAAATGGCCTCCGGGAATATTAGCCCAGTTACCGTAATATATACCATTCAATCCTAGTGAGTACGAGAATTGCTTGTTCAACATATTGACGAATGTGTCTCAGTGGAGACAAAGATTGAATTAGATATGAGTCTTCTGTGCATTTCGCGGCGTTGTGTGATGAGATGTTGGTCCTGTTAGGTATATTGTATGCCTTGAAGTTTTTTCCACCAGGTGTGAGTTAGGTGGAGAGTTATGGTGGACCACATTTAGAGAAAGTTTATATTCTGGCTGTGCCAAAAAAGGGTGGCAGTTGGCAGGCCAACGAGGCTGGTGAACGGTGGAATCTATTAAAACCGAGACGCACTGATTACATGTGTGGAATGGAGGCATGAACAATAGAAGAATTGGTAAAAAAAGAAGATCCACAGCTTATGTCGTGTGGCACTGAGGACCTCCAGGAGTCGTAATATAGTGCAGGGGGGGTACCAGTACATATTTGCAGTAATTTTGTGGTATATTTTTGCGACTCGGGGCGACGATGGATGCATGCGTCAATCCATGGGAATCCCATAATATGACTTGAAACGTGACTCTGCGGCAGTGTGACAGTATGCGTCAATCATGCGCCGATCTGCGTCAGTTGCATAACGTCACTGCTTCAGTCAAACGTCAGTACAACGTCAAAGCGTCACTTTCACCCTGCCCCAATCACGGGACCATGACAAAAATTAAATTATTCCAGGTCGCGCCGTACGGCGATTTGCAAGGCTTCCAACCCGTGTTCCGAAATTTTGAAATTTTGAGATTGAAGGTATCAACACGTCAAAGCACCGATTTAGCCTTCTCAGTGTTTCTAGATTCAATCGGGGATGACACTACCCACGATTCTGTCGATCTTAGCCACCTAGCTCCGTGAATGAAAAGTGCCTCCCACTCCGAGTCTTTCCCTTGGGGAACTCCGGGATTTTCTCGACCGCTCCGGGGGATGGTGATCTGTCAGTGTATATCCAGTGTCGTGCTAACATGTCACAGTTATTGAACAGCCTAATCTGAAGAGAGGAACACCACTGTACCTCGGGGATGCTGTTTTATACGATTACCACTCTTGTGCTTTGAACGGGAACCTACACCGGTCTGGTTGCTCTCTTCATCCGTCCACTCGTCGTCTGCAGGATCTGCTCTACCAAAGGCGGCGGTTTCCGCCTCGGTCCAGTTGTTCTCCGGAGTCTGATCGATGGATGGAAGGGGGGCAGGAAAAGCCTGAACCTCCTCGATATTATGATGCAGTGGGGCCGGCTGTGAATGGGCGCTCGAACCTACCGCCACGTCACCCGCGTTCCCGGTGTGTCCGGGAGCTGGAGGCAGAGCAGGATTCAAGCTCGTTTTCTCAATCTGATCTCTAGGATGAGAGACTTCCAGCGGATACTCGAGCTGTAGACCATCCCATTCCGGAAAGGGAGGCGGAGCGGTTGTGTAGATTTGGTCCGTCACTCCCGGTGGATACTCGAGGTTTAGGCTATCCCATTCCAGAGAGGACGCCGCAGCCACCTCCAGACGGGTGTTCGCATCGGATCTCTGCTTTGGTACGATGTTGGTGCAAGGACGTTTCAAATAAAGAGTTCTCACACAGTCACTTTGTGGGGCCACATTGATATTAGTACTAGTTGGAGTGACCAGCAAGAAATCCAAGATTGACGTCGGTATGCGCAAGTGGGCGGCAAACTGCTCAGGTATACTGTGCAGAGGGACATAGTCATAGTTAAGACAGTTGTCTCTGGAGATGCTGGTGCTGCTTCTCTGGAGTTGATTGGCCAGACTGTGCACTGGTGACGGTGCATCCATAAGGAACACTCAGCTGGTGAGAGATGCTGTGACGTGGCAGAGTGAAGGTGTGTATAAATAGAGCTGATGGACCTGTCCACATCCTTAGGTCAGCACATGTGATGTGATCTGCTTGATATATTCAAGGTTTAAACAAGTGCCCAAGTATCATGGCCTGGGAAGTGGAGGAAGTGCTGCCCAAATATGTCATCTGACAGGAAATACACACAGGACCAAATCAAGCCATCATTCAAGGTTTGAACAAGCACTGGGGTCTAATTCCAACACACCCGATACAAGTGAGTTTTGCTGTATCCTCTGTTTATAAGAGACTGGGGACCATTCCCTCACAATGTCACCAGGGCTTTAACATAGCTACAATGCCCATCACAACACATCTATGCCCTCACCCAGAATGAGCGCAGGCGGTTGAAAATCCGGGGATGTTAAGGGGAACATTGACTCGACATGACACGTAAGCCGTCGGAACCTGGTCTCCATGGATCATCGCTTATTCGAAGCGAGACGTAATTTGGCACGGCCGATACCCTCCTTTCCTCAGCCACTCCACGGACCGACCACATTGGCAGCTTAATTTCCTTCTGCTTTCCGAGCTCACCTGACCCATCAAAGATTATTGGACTTCAATTTATTTCGACCTCGCCGTTCAGCCGCTCAACAACCGTTCAAAAACTGCGCTCTTTCACTTTGTTCCTTTCTCTCACCCATCATCTCCCCTCCCTGTACATTATCCTTCTCTTTATTCATCCAGCTCGATCAGGGGCGAGAAGAAGGATTTGGCATCTGGAGTCCTTGACTCCCTGAAGCCGTGTCGAGTTCGTATGCGCCATCGAGGTGTGCCGGGTGACCGTGACGATATTGGTGAAAATGGGCGCCGACGCGGTGTCTGGGGTGAGCGAGGCGCATTGTGAGGCTGGCCCGACATGCTGGAGTCCCAAACGAGGCCTGAAGTAGAATCGTGAATAGAGACCTACAGGGTTTGGGCATCCACCGACGCTATCCATTGTGAGCAACCGACTGTATCACCCTCTTCATAAAATTACGCCTGTCTGTCCGTCTGAAGCAATAAGACCCTCCCTGCGAGCCCGGGCGGCGGGAGCCGCAATTTTCTTGACTTTGGGACGGATGGTGTCATGTATTTCTGCTCAGCCGGCCTCAGGCACTTCTGCTCAAATGGTCAGGAATTTTCTCGGCAAATCGACAGCAACGCACTTGTGCGCACAAATAATCACAACTACCCACACGGAAGATTGGAATGTGTGCGTTACTCTATATATGTGCTGGGATTTCTCTCGAAGTGCCGAAGCGACGGCGTGCGATCGACATTGCTGCGGGATGATGAGACGGCCACTCGGACTCGTAGTGTACGACACCGTGATGCTTTATTTCTCTGCGGTGCAGAAGTTGAATACATGGTCATTTTTCTTCTGTTTCGTCCTCCTCACACTCGAACTCCTTCAGCACCATTCACACAAAAAAATTAACCCCCGGCGAACAGAGTTGTGGAATATTTTTTGGCACGTCTTGGCTATTCAATCCTTCCCGCAAAGTCCTGAGGGCTCCTACGACACGGTGCGCCGTTTGCCATCCGGTCAGAAAAAATGTGACCGTGATAGCGGCAAGTATGCTTATCGCGACCAAATCGCGATAAGTAATCGGAGACGGGGAAAATAATGCCATGACCGTTGTCGTGGACCACAGTCCAAAATAATATTCCAGAGCTCCGTTCGCGCAAAACCGGCGCAGGGAATCGCCTTGGAACTACGCTGGAATCGGAATGGTGTTGAGGGCGGCCAATCACGCTTTTCAAATGTAGGTCACACTTTTCACAGTGAAAACCCTGCTTAACCAAACCGGCAATGAAATGGCATTGAGGCCAAAAAATGACGCTGTCCAAAATGCAGGTCACACCTTTCACAATGAAAGCCCTGTGGAAAGAGAAATAATGGCTTCCAGCAAAATCTGAGTCGCGGGGAATATTTTCAGAGACCAGGGCTGTCAATACCGGCGCAGAGAATGGCCTTGGGACTGTGCTGGAATTGAAATGGTGTGGAGGGCCATTGATCACACTTTTCAAAATGTAGGTCATGCTTTTCACAATGAAAGCCCTGTCCCATCCACTCCCATCCATCACAAGCGCTGTTGTAACCCGCAGACTCTCCGCCCACCTGTGTTGTCCAGTAGACTGTAAATTGATATTCCACAGATCATTGTATGTACTAGACACCTTGCGTGAATGAATCAAGGTTCTGTTTTTCTGTGAGATATCTGCCGAAACCATTCGTTCTTTTAATGCCGGTTGGTTGCCTCACCGCCCATCACAGTCGTCTCTGTAGTCGTCACTTACACCGGAGCGAAGCGACAGCATGTCTTGTTATACTCATATCTTAAGCAGATGTCCTGATTTTATGTGCACATGTTTGGCATGATCCGGAGTGACCCCTTTTGTTCCCTGCTGCTGTCTTCGCTCCGAGCCCAGCCAATTTAGTCTGTTTATTCTCATCTTTATTTCGAGACAACCCCAATCTTCTAGCTCCGGCCAAAGCCGCTCATTGCGTGCCGCTATGGAAAGAATCTAGCAACGCATATTGCCCATAATGCATAGGATTTGGGGGTCCACCGACCTTATGCGTTATGAGCCACCCAACATCTACTGCCGCCACATGAGCATTCGGGTATGGTAGCACACAGAACTTCATGTCAAGCCGTGATCTTGGTCATTTTCACCCAGTGTAAGCGATCGCCGGTCAACCGCCGGTGTCTCGATCTGCCGGTTTCTCCATTTCCCGAATGGACTCAACAATTGGGCAGCTCGTAAATTTCAAAAGGGCTGGGCCGCAAATTTTTACGACATTTTAGAGCCCAAAATATAAATCTTAGGAGACAGAAAGGCAGGGATAGAATTCTCATCTATTATAGCAGCCTTAACGAAAAAAAAGTGGATCAAAATCGAGCGAAAAATGAATACATCTTTGGAAGGCCCCTTAAATTTCAAACTCCGGCCCAGCCCTTTTGACATTTACAAGAAGTACCAGCCTGCCTACGGCAACTGGCTCGCCCAGTTGTTGCGGTCCATAGGCAGGCTAGCCACGAGCCTACAAAGCCATGGCTTTCAAATGCCCAAGTGCTCGTTGGGCTTGGTACAAATGCCACAGGCCAAATACAAAAATGTGAGCCACCCAAAAGTTGCGGAAGGACCAGGCTATCCATTCCCAGCGAGCGCACATTTATCAAAGGCTTTGGACTGTGGTACAGGCCAAACTGTTTGTTTCGTTCGAGGTCATGCTTTTCAAATGAGTGAATTGGATATGCGTGTCCCTTCGCTTGCTCCAGCATCCACCGCCTAAGACAATGTGTAGTCTGTATGTGTACAAACAAGCGAGGTCCAGTCCATGCACATCCTGCGGCCAGAAAACATCTCTTCAGATCTGTTCTTACATCAGTGTAGTTGCGTTCAAATTGCACCGCCGGGGGCAAAAGGTTTACCTTACATTCGATATTGATGTAATGAAGCTTAGCTGACACGGGGTGAGCGTGCGGAATTCTACTCAGATCAAGCAGACAAATGCGGGGAGAGAAAAACAAGATGGTATATTTATAGTATGAAATCCTGCTGAATCCTGCTAGTTAAATACTCAGAGGAGGACGGCCTTTCCGAGTGATCTCAAGTCATAATTATTATTCTACAGTGTCCTATCGTGTTCCATAATGTTCTACGGTAAGCAGGTTGACTCTTGAGGCTTTCCCCAGTTATACCCGAAGGCTGGGTCTCCAACATTCTATCAAGATATTGTGTTATTCAGCGTCAAGGAATCACAGACACCTAATATTCAGTATCATTCTTTAGAAAGGGATGCACAAGAAATTTCAATTCAGCTTCCATTAGAGTTTTGGGCGTTGATTTCTTTTTTTAAGTTGAATCAACTGTCGGCCATCTCAGACATGATCGTGAATCCACATTTTCAGTTACTTTTGCATGCATAATTGCGTGTCCCGGAGTGGTATTGTATACCCAAATTTGAGTACATCTTTGTCCTTTGTTCCCCACAAACCAGACTTTTGCAGCTGTTTTCTTTTCAACCCAGCAGAGTGTGTGGGAGTGCCACCGCCAGCTCCGTGAATTGAATTGGTAGGGATGCCGTTTCTCTGGGTATTGACACACTGGTCAAGTGAGCGGCTATTTTCGGATGTTTCGCGAAGGTTTTTTCCCTGCAGTTTGCACTCCAACGTATATTACCAGGAACAAAGACACCTTGCAGCTCGATACCCTATATTGTCCTTCAGTGAACCAGCCCACATTACATAAATTTTGTCGAACTTGGACCACGGAAACACGGATAAGAACAGAATTTAACAATCCAATCCACGCCTTACGGGTTATTTGCAAATTGATTGAGTGCAAGGTTTCGGTGTACTCGGGCCACCCCAATGCCTTTCAGTGATTCTGTGGTTTCGTATCAATACAACTATAGAAATATCCAACAGTAGAATACTTCCTCTTTGAACAATACATGTACCTTTTCACCCTTCTCTCTTTTCTCACTATTACTCAGTCTCTCCTTTGTGTACTTCACTGTAACAGGACTGGATGCCTCAATTTTTGGCGGGAAGGCAAAGATTCCTTACTGTTAATGCAGGTTACTGAGGTCCATCATCAACATGTTGCTGACTGGGATAGCAAACAAGGCACTAATTGCGCGTTAAATGACAGAAAGAATTCAGACGCTGCAAAGCAATAGAATATAGAGATTGGTTTGGGTCCTCAAAACTCCGCGAGGAGTTACGATTTATCTGTGAGTGCGGTGGCATCGCGATTGGCTCTCCCAGTACTGGTATTGTCTCCAGAAATACTTTTGCCAAATAACATAATCATAGGTACTGTTGGGCCGCCGGAGCAGGTGCTCTGTTTCTGCCCGAATTGCACCATTGAGAAGTAACCAAGATGTCCCGTAGATGTGCTCCATTCATCAGCCTGGTAACTTCACATACTAAAGGAGACCCCGTGAATGGAAAGTTCACAGTGTTTGTGGTTGAGGATGTGGTACTGATCAGGCAATGAGTATTTGAGAAATTACTGGCTGAATAATGGGTAGATGTGTTATGCCCGCTATGTATATAGTGGGTTTTTGTACCCATCTCAAAAACAAAACTGGAGCCTGTTTGGTTCCCCATTAGGGAATTGTTGGCATTTTATAAGAGGTTAAATTGTGATGCGAATATCTATCTATACAAGGTTACATTCATCAACCATCATTTGATCGTAACGTACATCACTCCCTATCTGTTTCCACTCCCTCCTTTAAACCTCTTCGCATTTTCACCCCTCCCTTGCTCCTTTCCCCACCTCCGTTCACAATGTCTATCTTCGTCGAAGGCTCTCAAGTGCTGTCTGTCTCCTTCCGACCATCTAATCGATCTGTACTGTCTATGCGCTTTCTGGACTCACTGCCAGCGACCTCTCGGATCAAACCTCTTCTCGTCACCACTGTCGGGCAACATCATCCTATATCATTTCCTCTGTCGTTCGAAGTCTCAGGTCTCAGTTCGACTGACCTCGTTTTGGGGCTCGATTGGGCTGCCTTCCTACGAGACTCTTTGCTCGGGCTTGGCTACTGCGTCGACAGTTCATTCGACGCATGGCGATTCGTCTCGGACCCCACGCATCCCATTTTAAATGGTGCGCGTACTCCGTGTTCAATTTTCTGCCTCCGTTTCATATCCATCGAGCTCGCCGTTCAGTAGGCAACGAGCATGACTCAGTGGCTATTTATCGGACTTTTCCTATTCGCGGTGAGTTTTTTATTTGTATCTGTGTCTGTACTAACTCTCTCGTTTGCAGCTGCCTTGAATCCTGGACCCTCCATCGCCACGAGTATGTGCTGCTCTTCCTAAATTTAAATTCCCTATTAATTCCTCGCAGGTTCCCGCATCCCCGGTGCGTACACCGGGGCTGCTTTCGCGTTGAACTCTGAAACTTACTCTGAAAATCTAAATTATTCATCCCGCGCACCCCACGCATCATTGCTTCTAGATGTCGCTCTTCCAACGGTCGCACCTGCTGCTCGCCCGCCTCGTCCCCGAATGCAACGCCTCCTTCTAAACCCAAAAAAGTAAAGTTAGTTGCACAAACATTTAAGTATTTCCAGCCGACCGCGTCGTCCTCTTCTCTACTCAAATCTCTTGCTGTATCGCCCACCGCTTCGCCTTCCGATGATGTACTCGACCAATTGCTTTATCGCCTGATCCCTCGCATAATATATTTTGTGTAGAGCCGTCTGTTCTAATAAAATTGCTGAAATCCCACCATATTGCCCGTCCCCTGAAACTTACGATCCGTGGCGCCCGTCATGCTATTATATCCCACTTAGTCTCTGGGGCTTGTACCGGACTCCCCCGGGGACGCATCCTCAAAACATAAATGTCTTTGCGTCCAGACTGTCGGCACTTTCGATTCACCTCAATCCATGTCGTTCCACGTTTTAAGTACCCTTTTATCCGCGTCGGCTGACCGTTTTCCAGATACGTATGTCATGTTGGTGGCGTTGTTGACCGACCACGTTAACATTTATCCAGCGAAAGACCTGTTCTCTGACTTAGAGATTCTCCCTAAAGGCACTCTAATCACTCTGGCCCTTGCGCATGGCCTGACCGTACCTGACGACGCGAATTGCACTACACTACGCAACTCCATTGCCACTCACATCGGGATGGGGTTGTGCACTCTCCGAGACTCAGCTTTTGCAGCTATTGCATGTTCCTCGATTATCGCGCAGCCTGACACCTTGATTGCACCCGAAACGGTTGATGATCCAGCCACGCGTCTTCAATTATACATTATGCATCAAATTGCTCCGGTCCTGACCTCTCGTGCTCTGCGCCGCTTGTTGGATATGCACGGCGTGAGATATGCTACCACAGACAAAACCAGCAAACTTCGCAGGCATCTACTTTCTTTTTTACATCGCTTGGATCGACGCAAAGGTGCGGACGTGGACATAACTTCTCTTGGATCCGAACGTATTGCCCGCCGGCAGGAACTGAAACGGCTGCGCACAGAGTGGCCCCAAGTAGTACCCGACCATCTCAAACGGAAACTTGTCCGTAATTTCAACCTTGGAATATCAGGCGCTAATTTGGCCACTTTCGCCTGCGGCAGCTGCAATGAACTTTGCCCCATAACAGAGAAAAACACTCTGAGCTTCGAGGATTTTGATCTCGACGTCCTGCGACGACCTGACCATCTGGACACAGGCGAATCTGACATGGACGTTGACTCGGATCAGCAGTCAAGCCCTGATTCAAGAACGGAACCTTGGCTCGACTCTCGATACCCTGAACCACCCATGCCCATGCAAAATTCCCCGTATGCGAGCCTACTCATTGAACCTCATTCTATCGAATCCGACCCAGATTCGGCCGAGCCTGGCATCGCCGTTTGCCGTAGATGCTGTAGAGATCTTAAAGCTAATAAAGTACCTCCTCTATCCACTGCAAATAACAACTACCTCGGTCCGGTACCACTTGAGCTAAAAGATTTAACAATCGTAGAAGAAGCCATGATCTCATTGTGTAGGGCAAAGTGCTGGATAGTCCAGCTCCGAGGTGATGACGAAGATACCAAATTACCTACAACTCAGCGTGGCGTCCACGGTCATATAATCATTTATCCCCAGAAACCGACTGCAATCGCCACGACCTTACCTCCCCCAATAGCAGACATTATTACCCCGATTTGCGTCATTTTCGTGGGGTCCAAACCGCCAACTGCTGATTGGCTCAAAAATAAAGCCACGCCGTTGATTGTCAAAGAAAAGGTTCAGAACGCCCTCCGCTGGCTGAAGGCTCATAACCGTGGACGCAAGCCTAGGGTATGCTTCGAGCTACATACCTATTTGGTTATTACTGACCTTATGTGCAGGTTATTCTCACCGAGAGAACTTGGGCGCACAATACCACGGTGATGATTAACACGTCGGCGCTTACCGAGATGGTAAATGACATTTAATCTCGTGCACTTTGTATTCACTTCATACCAGAAGGAAACGGCGAACGGGGGAGATGATGACAGGGACGTGCGCGGACCAATGCTCGGCGCCCGGATCAGAGATTTGATGCGTTGCGCGGTGGTGATGCAGATTGAAGACAGGTCTCGTTCTGAATGCAAAGGCAACGACGTCTATCACCGGGTACGTTGACCATTTCAGCCTGTTCATGTTTCCGATGCTTTGCACAGATTTACCGCTTGAAGGCGAATGTCACAGAGAGGATCTACGACAAGAGCGATTTATTGTACTTCTGAATGTACACGGCTTTTTTATTTTTTCTTGTAATGCATATTAATACACTTTAATGTAACTTGGGTTGAATACTTATCCAATCGCTGGACTTGAATAGCGGGCTCTGCCGCGCAGCGGGCTTCACACTTTATATGTAAGAGTGTTTGTCCTGGGCGGCACTACCATATATGGGCCGTGAGAATATTACATAAGCGGCAAAATTTTGGTTGTCTGAAACTTAAACCATGCCCAAACGTGAAAACAATCATTTCTACACTCAAAAAAAATGAGTCAATAAAATCTCATACTGCTTCACCAATAATAGATATTTTTGAATTCTGAGACCAGGGATCTCTTCAAAAGACTCAAATAAACCGTTTCTCGGCTCTACTTTGTGACCCAATGTTTTGTAGCTGGAGCCTTGTCGATGTCACAGTTTGATCACGTGAGCCTCGTAGAGAGTAACTTGCGCCTATCTTACCTCACTTCGAAGTCATCAGCTCGACACGCATTCCAATTGTTGCATCCGAGGGAAAGAAAGGTGTTCATTTGAAACAAGACAAGCCTTCGCTTCGCTCAAGCAGAAGAGCAAACATGTTGAAAATCAATTTCAAAGCTCAAACTTGACTTGAAAAGCAATTCAAATATATATTCAACCATTAACAGAACATCTAGTGAGCGGCACGAAGGCGGAGTGGTTGAGGCCAATCATGCTGGATGGGTGGGTCTGGCGATGCATGGTCCGAATTGCCACAGACTCTGCAATAAAGCGGACCCTCTGCGATCGGGTCTAGAGGGGTATGTGCCTGGGGGAAAGAGGGACGATGGGAACACGACGACTTTGTACATGTTTGGTGGTTACCAGATGAAGATGCATCAGGAAAACCCTCCTTTGGTAACTAGGGATCCGCTGAAGCGCTTGGTGCTCGCGAAGAAGACATTGCTGTGCGCATAATTAGTTCCGCCTTGCCGATCGTATCCCCTTTTCAGACACAATTTTTCCCCTCGTTGTTGGGCCTGATTTCGGTACCAATCGAACCGCGCCATGAAAGCGCATCATTTGGTACTATTCCCATGGAGATCGACCCAGATTTGAACGTTTTTGAGGCCATTCTTTCTCTGAAGGATCGTCAGCCGCGCCCATTTAAGTTTGCTCTTGTTTACTGCATAATCTATCCCTCTGCATCATCACGTGTGGTTAGGGTAGATTGCTTCGCTTTGCTCGCAATAATGCCCGATTGCCCCTAAATTTGGGTAATTCAGGGTAATTCAGCCAAATTATCGACCTTACTTCCATTACCTTTCTCTGGACGTTGAAGATAATTTAGCGGTAATCGGAGTTTAATTCGCCAGCTTTGCCGACCATTACTTGGGGTTCACAGCACCATTGTTGGCGGGAATTCTCGTGAATTGATATTGGCTAGGCACAGGGATTGCAATTCAAGAAAAGAGTAGACTAATCATATTCAAGTTACCTACTACATAGAAAGGTATTCGGCAGACTCGGAACTAGATATCATTTCCTCCCGAATCCATCTCGGGCTCATAAAGGACTCATGACACTATAGATGTATCACGACGCGGCCGTAGGAGATTGAGATACGACATACCGGGATAGTGCCCAAATGGACCTTCGTGGGGTAAATAGGTACTGCTGCGAGTCACCGAGCGATCGGTCACCGGAGCTCTCTATAGAAACTGTCGGCCTTTCGCTGGAGTCCAAAAGGGGCTATGGTGACGTGAGCTGTACGGTCACAGTCACGTTGACACCCGTCTCCCTCGCCACCACCATGAACGGGATCCAAGGTTGCCCCCATATCGATGCGGTGGTCGCCGCAGGTGATGTTGCTCTTGGGCCTCTCCGAAAGTTCAAAGAGGTTGTTGCTTGGGAAGTCCGCAGGCTGCAGGGCGTAAAGGATTCGAGTGCGACACGCAAGGTGAGCGGTGTCAACCAATTGGCGGCCACAGACTGGTTGAACTTTAGGTGTCTATCCCCACCTGCGGTACCTGCAAACTCGCTCTTCACCGGCCCTTTGTCTGTTTGCACTGTCCATACGCGGGTTGCTGGAAAAGCGGCCACGTTTTGACGCATCTCCAGGAATCGCAGCATTTGTTTTGTCTGTCCCTCCTACTGCCATAAAGTCTTGTCTCCTCACCGACACACAGGCGCGGATGTGAAAACTGGATCCGTTTTCTGCTTTGTTTGCCGTGATTTCATTTACCACGCCAAATCGACGAATTATATCTTGCTTCGACCGTAACTGCGGAGGAAGAACAGACCCGGTTCCAAGGTAGGCCATTTACATGGCGTTAGATGAGTATTAAAAATGGTCTTCGCAGTGGCCAAAAAGCACCGAGAACGGTTTCAATCGTGGGCTCCAACCGCTCAGGATGTAACCGCGCTCGAAAACGCCCTCACGATTCCATGTCAAGGTAGGCCAAACGAAGCATGCCACAGCAGTTACTGAGTTTGCCCAGGCCGAAGGGGACTTCTCAACCTCGGTCAGACTTGCTTCATGAATGTCGTTCTCCAATCCTTTGTGCACAATCCGCTCCTGCGAAATTACTTCCTGGGCGACAATCACAATAACAAGCAGTGTGAAATAGAGGAGGACTGCACCTGTTGTGAAATGGACAAGCTGTTCGCAGCGGTCATTTTTTTCTTTGCCATCCTTCTAACAGCTAACGCTGGCCAAGATCTTCTCGGACGAGCCCACCGCATACGGCCCAAACAACTTCCTTGTCACCACCTGGCGCAAGTCGGTCGAGCTGTCCGGCTACCAGCAGCAGGACGCGCACGAGTTCTTCATCTCGACGCTGAACCACATCCATAGCACCTCCCGCGGGTCGACGACCGTCTCGTGCAACTGCATCGTCTACTCAACGTTTGCGGTGCAGATGCAGAGCGACGTCGTCTGTGAGCGTTGTGGCAACGTCACAAGCGCCGTCGATCCTATGCTCGACATCAGCTTTGAGCTGAAGGGCAAAGCGGGCGAGGTGATGTCTGGGGATAACACCCTTACGGGCTGTTTGAAGCGGTAAGTTATCTCGTAGTCTTCTTCCGGTCGGCCACTAAAACGCAAGTTCTTCACAGGTATACGCAGCCGGAAAAACTTGACCCGAAGCAATACAGGTGCGCCAAGTGCGGGAAGACTGCTTACGTCCGTTTCCTTTGGTTTCCTGTGAGTCCTGGTTCTCATGTGTCCTGCAGCAGGAAGTCTCCAAGCGCCTCAGCATCCGGAAGCTCCCTCCCGTCTTAAGCTTCCAATTCAAGGTACATTTGGACCCCCTCGCCTCTCCAGCGCAGGTTTAATCCCTTTGTTTCTTAGCGCTTCGAGCCCAAGGCAGACAAGAGCTCTGCACCCAAGTTTAACACCCGCATCCGCTTCCCCGCGACATTAAACATGGCGCCGTTCACGACCCTTGTGATGAAGGCCGCCGAGAAGGAGAACAGCACGCCCATGTTCGCGTCCGTGGCGCTTCCTCCTCGCTTGCTGTCGATTCTCTTCTGATGGGTTAAATAGCTATCCGGGCCTGGCGGCGATGTACGAGTACGACTTGTTCGCGGTTATCAACCACGAGGGGCAGATAAACAACGGGCACTACACGAATTACGCAAGGTTCGAGGACGAAGTGTGTAAGGACTCCTCCGCTTTCCCTTCCCCCCCTTCTTCTGCGGTCGTGCCTCCCTGATCCAGCTCCCCATGCAGTGGTACCGCTTCGACGACGACAAGTGTGTCCCGTCCCGTACCCCCTCTCCTCGCGTCGTCGCTGATCGTCCATTTCATTTTCTATTCGCTATCCTGCAGAGTGACGCCCGCTAGCCTCGGCTCCGTCCTCGCCTCGCCCGCGTACATGTGTTTCTACGTGAAGCGTCACCTCGAATACAAGCCGCACACAACGCCAACCTACGTGGTCACGCGCGAGACGGAAGCCGTGCGCGAGAAAGAGATGGAGCACGAGAAGCAGCTGGCTAGGATAAAGGAGTTTGAGGAGGCGTTGTTGGCGACGGTGTAATTTTCTATTCATTTTGTCGTACGGAAGTTTGCTGGTCATCCAGGAGGACGAATCTGAACCGATCTGCGCGTCTTGATCTGTTTTTTGACGGGAATTCCCGACACTGTGTTGAGTCGGCCCGGCTGAAATATAGCACCGCCTCTGTCAAGAATGAAGAGCTGCCAAGCCCCTGGATTAACGACCAGGCCAGCAGCAGGAAATCGGAGGAGACAGTTTTGTTCAGAATCGCGCTGGCCATCACTTCGAATTCAAACGAAAGGAAATCACTCTCCATAAAATGTCACGCTTTGTCAACACAATGCCAAATAACGCGCAGTGCGTTGCGTAAATTCCCGACGCTATTGAGTCGGCCCGGCGCAAATACAGCACCGCCTCTCTCAAGAATAAAGAGCTGCCAAGCCCTGGAAGTCAAACCGAGGAAAATTGCTCTCCATAAAATGTCACGTTTGGCCGGCGTCTGTATTTTTCTGAGAGTCCATAATGTATGAGCATGTAATTGAGAAAAAGAATTGGCAGTCTGTGTGCAAGGGAGAAAATGATACATATGTAACATATCAAAGATTTCATCAGATTATCGCGAACACGTCCAATGATTCAAGGCTTTTCCTTATTTACATAGTAAACTCAGTCGATCTTTTGCTCTCGAGCATGATCTCGGGCAACTTTCTTCAAACTTCTTCTCCTATACCTTCCAATATCAACAAGTGGGATTGCATGGAAGCCGTGGAACGTTGCGAGCCCCAGTGAGGCTCACAGCGTTCTCAAATTGAAGCTTATTCTCTCTCTTTATAAGATTGCGGGTGTCTGAAGCCTTCTAAACTCCGACCGTGCGTTTCCGACGGCTTCCGACGGCAGTACTGTAGTGACTCGTCGCCGACTCGGTCGATGCCGCAGCCGAGCTTGCCATGAGGGTTTTTTGTTTCCTTCCTTTCCTCATTATTCCTCACAAAATTATTGCTTCCAATAGTGTTCAAGATTGTCAATAACAATAAGGTAATATAACTTCAGCCTTCTCTGGCTTACATAGTGCAGTAAATTTTGGAAATAAGATGAAAACCATGCAGCATGATTGCACTGAGTTAGAATTTGGTCTCACCACTGCTCATATACTAAATACTTTCTGGTAACCTGTTTTGCGTGCATAAATCAATGGAGAGGGTGTGGTTCCAAGTCAATCTCAGAGACATCACCCAAGTGGGGACAAACAAATGTCCAGGACCCCGCCACAGCCACTGCTTTGTTCCACATATTCAAACTGAGACTGTACACTGTTTATCTACCAAGTATTTGTACCTAATTTATGTCTAAGTCCAGAAACAACTTGGGCATGGTGTGGAGCTATCACAACATCAGGGACAAACACGAGTGGGCAAACAAATGCCAATAGCCCCGCCGCAGCCACTGCTGTGACCACCCAGAGCTGAACCAAGTACGAGAAGTCTTTCTCAAAGACCTGTATCAAAAAATTCCGGAACTTAAGGATGCATTTACCGATCCCATGACCTTCTTCAAGGCCGTGCTTTCTAAAAGGGAGGCCACTCCGTTCCTGGGGAAACTGGCCTTCAATGTGCTCAAAATTTATGATGGCACACCCATGCTGTTAACCACCAGCAGCCTAGGCAAGACACAACGAGCTGGACCCTATATACCCGCGCTGGCGCTCTGTGACTTTTGGTTTCCCTTTATCTCTGGCTGTTTTTCACCTTGGTTTCGCCCCTTTGGAGGCAAACCTGAGCCTGCGGCTCTCCCCAAAAGTCCTTGGGTCTACTCCTTCGGAGGCAGATGGTATGCATGCTCTTGCAAAGGGAAAGCCGTATGACAGCTTTCGGTGGACTGGTGGACACCGGGGATTTTTACCTGGGAGGAGGGAACTCCTCCCGTACACTTGCGTACTCTGCTTGTGGTCAGGTCCCATGAGGTTTTAACTGGAGGTCCAGCCATTCAAACGGCCGGCCAGTCCCCCGATTGTCAGCGTTTTGTACGTTCGACCCCCTGGAATGGAGTTGTGCTCGGTTGGCATCTTGTAGGATTCTGTAAGGATAACCACCCATACAGTACTACATGTTTGTCTTCCATAAACTCGCTGTTCAGCTTGTGGACCGCGCGAGTATAATATACCCCCCCCCCACAATTCTTAAACAATTTCGATGCCCAGTCTTGCCATCAATTTTTCGAGAGCTCAGCACATGTTTTGAAGAGGATTATGAATGTCTTGGGGACTTACCTGCATGATTGGTCAAGGTCATGAATTTCACCTACCTGCCAGGGACACGATTTGTGACAGTCCTCTCTGGAGTCTAGACACAGCACAAAATGTTTGCTGCCCAGTCCTGTCGACAAATTCATGGCACCTGAAATGCCATTAGGGCCAGGATGAACACCTAATTAGAATATGACTGCATGGTCGAACTGACGGCCATTTCTTTTTCTGCTCACACGCAACTTGCGCGCAACCACATCAGTTTGAAAGTCAAAACCCAGTCCAATAGCACACATTTTTATTACTCAGTCTTGTCAACTATTTGACTGCGAATAGGATATTTTAATATTGGATTCAGCATCCAACTCTTCATTTCTGCGGGTTAATGATGGGAGAAATCGGCGAGAAAAGAAACCGTTCTTTGCTGGGTTCGAAATTCTGAGACTATGGCAGCCGGTTCGGCAGCGTCATACCCGGTCACTGCCACTAACGTATCACAAAAAAGCTAATGAACTCGGGACAGGACACTACGATTTTGGGCTCATCAGGCTCGGGTTCCATTTTCGTGTCCGGGTGGAGTCTGTGCCCCCGAACTCCGTCATTGAAAATGCGGAATGTGTCTGCGAGGGTGGGCTATCCATTGCCGTCGAGCGCGGTTCGGAAAATTGCCCTGGGACTGTGCTGGAATTGAAATTGTTTTAAAATCCAAAGAATTGCGGTGAGGGCAATATGGTCACGTGTTTCAAAATGTGAAGATCACGCATTTCAAAATGTATACCACTGATTAGCCTCTAGCGAGCTCAATAATTCGCCCGAGCACAATCTGAAGAGATGGCAATGACTGCAAAGGTCAGGGCTATCCATTTCCGTCGAGCGCGGTTCGAAAAATGGCCTTGGGACTGTGGTGGAATTGAAATTGTTTTAAATCGGGTTTAAAATATTGTTTACTCAAGTCTAATTGACGAGGTCGTAAGCGGAATGCGCGACAATACCTACCTCCCGGGTCGCAAGCGGTATTGTCTTACTGGGTAAATTTTCCCTGCGTCTCTGATTAGAGGCTCCAATTGACTGGCGAGTCCCAATTTGAGCCGGCCCAAAAAGAATTACTCCTCCGGTTTTTATTCTATGAAGAATCCCTCTTGCGCAAAGTTTCCTCTTGCCAAACTGAGTGTTTTCACAAGAGGAATAGAAAATCAGATCTTTTCTGAAGGCACAGTAACAGTTGTCGCAAAGTAGTGGTGACTAAGTGAAGCGCACCTATGCAACGCCCGCGAAACCAGATACTTCCAGGCGCCAAACTGCAAGGACTAACCCATGCGCTAGCATACAAAATCATACGGAAACGAAAGATCAGAACCCACACATACCAAGATGCGCTCGACCGTCCCGACACCACCGAACTTGTCATCCGAACATTTTGCCTCCCCTGGGAGTTGACCTAGAGATATTTTCGCATGGTCTCGCCGTGGTTGGAGCACGGAAATATCGTAAAATACTTGGAAAAATATGGAAAAGGCCATGTACCCTCTTATTTCACCTCCTTTCACCTCCTTTCGCCGCATTTTCCCTGCTCATTCCACTCTAGACCTTCCCCTCGCGTCGACATTCACACCAATATGCTGGCGGCCATTGAAATATTGATGGGTCAATCAAAAGGGTCAATGCTTTGAGTGCATATATGCTTCTGAATAAATGTTTTGGTCGAGATCTCTGCCTGATAGTCACGGAATCAGGGAAAAAGCCATCCATTGCAAATTTTCTCAGATCTTCCAGGAGTCCTGAGGGAAATGACCATGCATTGCCTTTTTCCGGTAACCACTGGAGCTTTCTTTGAGCCTAAACAATGAGAATCTACGACATTCAGCCGTCCTTCCGTTTGAGGTAAAAAAACGGCCATCACCCGGCGGCTGATACAATCAATTGTTTCAAAGTGTGGTGCTTTCCATACACTGTCGGCACAGAGTTGCCGAGGCTCGCAATTTTGTCGCGCAAAGCCCGAGGCCTTGGCAATTCCATCCAGGACCATACCTCAAGCAAGGTCTCTGCCGACGCAGTCGGAGCTTCCTAGTCGCAATGTTGCAAAATTCTATATTAGAAATTTTCTAGCAGGCCGAAATAAAGTTAATTGCACGGGGAAAAGGACCTTTGGCCAAGTTTGGCCGGAAGCATTGCTGCATGAATGAGTCATGCAGCAAACCTTCCGGTCGGCAATCGGCGCGACTCCGGAATTGCGCGCGGACTCGGAGCAAACATTTGGCCGATGTGTACGACAGATATCGAACCCCGGATCTCGGCCAAGGAGGCCCGGAAAGGTATATAGGGAGGCCAAGGAGGCCTCAATTGCAGTGTCGTTTCGGCATGCCGGGATTGCATGCTCGTAGCGGCTACTCAGTGCAACAGGTGGATCTGTTCACACTGCACAGCGTCTCACAATTTTTTTTTTTTTTTGAGTCAATTTTATTTCCCCTTGTCGCGTACGATATGTTAGGGACCCCGCTGTACGTAGTGTGGCTAATCAATATCTAGTTGTCCATCGTAGAATGTAAGTTCGGCATAGCTGTGAGCAGTCCCTTAGGGCAGGCTCATAGCGGGAGGACCCGCAAACGATATGGAGAAAGCTAAAAATTATAGTGGGGCGGAATAGAGTAAGGGGAGATAAGGGAAGAGCATACAGCAAACAGGCAAAGGGGTAGATCAGAGAGGCGGTGTGGATTTTTGGCGAGGACGGTATCGTGAAACCCGGCAGTGTGTCCCGAAGAGAAAGGCCCCGGAGGCAAGCATCCGTCGGGCAGCACCCACATCACTAAATGTCAGTCGCAGCGACAACTTGTCCCGCATCTCGAGATCCTCCTCCCGGCAGAGAACCCGGACCGCCTTCACCTCAGCCCGAGTATTGCCCATCGTCTCCAAAGCGGTCCAGAAGTCCTCTTGCTGGAACTTCATGGAGGCAGCCAATGGCTGCGCCGGGATCCCATGAACCACAACCTGCACCCATGGTGCATCGACCTCCAAGACCGCAGGGCCCTGGAATTCTCCGCACTCCCGCTGGACGATAGAAATGACATCCTTCCCGTGGACAGCCGCAAGTTGAGAGGCTGTGTACGGAGCACGGGTGTGGATGACCAAATTACCATTGCTGGTCCAATTCACACCTCGTATATGAGGCGGGGCATGTCGCTCGTACGTAGCGTCGTCCAAAATGGAAGCCAAAGCAGTAACCGGTGCCCGTTGGTCAATTTCCGGGGGGAGACGGTCCAGCGGAGGATGAGGCGATGAGGGGAGTAGTGAGACTGACGCTCGGGTGGCAGAGCTGGAGCAGAAGCAGTCTTCTGTTGCCTGCGTGCCTTTGTGGGCTGGGGAGCCGTGGTACGTGGTGCCGAGCGCCGATCGGACCGGGTACTCGTAGTAACCGAGGGCGATGCTGCTGATCGCGGATCAGAACGTGGGGCGCGCGTGGGGATGCCACGCTGGCATAAGTTGGGGCAATGGTGGGGGGCGACTCGCGCAGAATGCGTCGATATAAACCGTCGGCGAGAACCTGTAGGTTACCAGGGTAGGGGGGGTTGGAGGCATCTTCCCCCTCCATCTCCAGTGCATCCAGCGTCGCGACAGCGCGCGTGAGGATGGCTGCCAAAGCGGACAGAAGTGGGGCCTGGTCATCTGACCAGAGAAAAGCCAGAGGCTGCCCGAGGCCCGCGAGCTCCTCCTCGAGCTCCTCCTCGAGAGTCGGAGCGAGGTCATCGCGGGGCGGTGTAGGTGCGGGGTCGGCGTCGGCGTAGGCGATTAGGTCGATTGAAGGTCGAACTCGCGACCTCTTCACTACGCGGCGGGTACTGGGGGATCTTGTGACGGGTTGGTCCTCCTGCGAGGACTCCGAGCCCGAGACGACATCGTCGGGTGGTCTGAGGTGCACCGTGCCCGTCTTAGGGGGGGCGAAGGCCCTTCGCGGGTTTTGATGGTGGTGGCCTAAAGAGGAAGCCATCCAGCGTCTCACATTGCACAGGCGTTTCACATTGTGCATGCACTTTGCGCCCCCTCCTCATGAGCTTGTCACCAGGACCCCGGCTCTTGATGACGCACATCAATCCCCCGACACTCTTGGCATGCTTTTGAGACGGGTGCGGTTCGTCCTCGCGGAATCTGTCCTCAGTAGTGCGCTTATCTCATAAATTTCAGGAATATTTTACTGACCATTCTCACCCTAGATTTGTTCGCTGCACAGCGTCACACATTGTGCATGCGCTTTGCGCCCCCTCCTCATGAGCTTGTCACCAGGACCCCGGCTCTTGATGACGCACATCAATCCGTCGACACTCTTGGCATGCTTTTGAGACGGGTGCGGTTCGTCCTCGCGGAATCTGTCCTCAGTAGAGCACTTGTTTCCAAAATCACCAATCCCAGCCTCCCGAGCTCGTTTGGGTCCCTTTCGCCAATCCGAATTGCCGGGTGATAGCCAGCGCAATTTATGCGTACTAACTTCGGACCGCGGCGAGCGGCAATACCTCCCAGGCATAGGGGGGGCGGGGGGGGGGGGGGGGGGGATTTCTGGAGCAACGGCTACCCATGAATTACATAATGGAAAGACGGGAAACGGGAATGGGATGTAGATGGGAAGACAATAGTATACGTGCCGTCGCCCGGTGTGGTAGTGTGGTAAACAACATCCACCGAGTTGCGGCATGTGCGCTGTAACGGGAAAGATCCCAGCGGATCCGGAGTAGACACGTTAGTGCGGGGATTAAAAGCGAGGGAGGGGAAATGCACATTGGGGAGGGAACGAGAGCGGAGAACGAGGACAGAATGGGCGGATTATCGTTAATGTTAGTGCCCAGGTCGCGGAAGGGCTCGGGCGCCCGCGCAGCAGAATCGATGCTCGGCGCGAGCGTGTATCTAGCAGGACGGGAAGAGATGGGGCGAGACGGGGAGCGCAGGGACGGCGGGAAGTGGCAGGGCGTGCGGGAAGCAGAATTGTGGGCTGGGAGACGATGCAGATCGAGGGGAGACGAAGCCGGACATGCACCACATGGGAGGGACTCGCCTCAATCCATAGCATCCTCTCACTTGGACTGGCCTTGGACTGCAAGACCGATATCGACCACTGCAACCTCCGGCAAATGTGAACTTACTTATCAAGGACAAGAGTCAGAGTCACAATGACACAGCATTTGCGAGTAAAAGTTGAGCATGCAACTCTGGCAGGAGTCTTGGTCATCTACTTGGATTTAGAGTCCAATGCGTAAGTCCAAACTAGAAATACGCACATTTTGTGGAGCGCTTTCTACTTCGGGTCAGATTCTCCCCTCTGCGCTTGGTCCACCCATTGGTTCCCTGAACTTTCAGATGTTCAGTTTCGTTGGGATAAGACACTCCATGCATCATACTACCTGTAAGTCGGTCTCTTGTCTGGACAAAGAAAGGCATCTGACTTGCCATTGAAAATTACACTCGTTCGTCGGTGACATTTTACGGCCTGCTCGGGAGCACAGGCTATCAAGCCATATGGCTTGATTTTGGCAGGAGCAGCCTAAGCGAACACAGCCACATCAAGCTATATGGGATGATTTTGACGGGGCCGGCTAGGCTACCAGATCACCCGAGCAGGCCCTTATGGTGGGATGAGAGCTACAAATGCTTTCCGGATCCAGAATCTTCCGGTCCAGAAATACGCCGACCGGAAAGAGATGAATTATTTCATCGGCGAATGTCTCTCCGAGCCTGCATTCATTTCTGTCAGAGACGGTCGCCGGGTATACTGTACCATTTCGACCAAAGGTTCAGGTGAACCATTTTGGTGCAGGTGACGTGAGGGGGTGATTTCTGACCCAATATCTCGTATCTTAAGCAGATCCCTCGTGCACCTGTTTGTTTTCACACGCCACGAGCACTCGGTCATTGCCGACGTGTAATTTACCCTTTTCGCGCTCACTGGGCCCCAAAGATTCTTCTATGTTAGCCAGCTGACCTGTGCATCAAAGATTAGCTTTCGTCCCAGAAACTGGACGCTATTTTGAACCTCGCCGATCAGGCGGCGTTTAACCTTCTCTGATGGAGCGCTCAAGACCCGTTCAAAAGGGACGCTAGCTTTCTTCCCCATCATCATCCCTCCATCCTGCAGAATCTTCCGCCCATGGGCTCTCAATACGCTTGTCGTCCCATTGGCGCCAGGGATTTCTCCCGTTCCCAATGTTCATTCATTCATTCATTCATACACGACCATGGTCACGTCAGCTTAAGGAGTTCATAAATTCACTTTTCCGACCCTGTGTAGCAAATTTTAAGGGTGGCTGCCCCTTGCCTGGAACACTGCCACTTTGATCGTCTTCCTACCTCTCACAGCCCACTCCACAACTCCACCAACGACTACGCCAGGCTGAGCCTCTCGATGGACGTGTGAGGTTGGTGCGATGTTTGTGATTTGTGTAGGAAACTCTGAATGAGCACGGGAGATGCGTAATTCGCGTGAGCAACTCTGAATGAACCTGCATGTGTGATTTGTATGCAGTGCGTGATTCGCATGAATGAGGTGCAGTGCCATAGGGCGAACGAGAGGTGAAAATCCACTGTGCCATAGGTAGATATCCCTGGAGATACAGATAGTCAGAGCTATTAGTTCCTTGCAAAACTCGCCTCGTGGCCGCAGCAGAGCAGGGCTGCCAGTTTTCAAGATTTGGACATGAGTAAAACCCGCGAGACTGAAAAGAAGGCTCGTAAGTAGTCGGTAGTGGCGGGAACGATGAGTTCCATTCCCACTCCATGGCCATCGCCAGAAATTCTCGCCAAGCTGGTTGAAAAGTCATCCGGTTACTTCATCTACGCCTCCATGGTCATCAAGTTCATCGACGACAAGCACTTTCGTCCGACAGAGCAACTGGAACTCATTCAGAATCTCGTTCCGAGTAATTCGGAGTCGCCATTCGATGCCCTCAACCAGCTATATACTCAAATTCTTTCTAGAGTTCCCCAACGCAATCGTGCCAAACTTTGTGATATCTTATGTGTCATTGTGAACTTCCGATTATGTCTCGCGCACATCGAACAACTTCTCGGTCTAAAGCCTGGCGATGTCCAATTAATTCTTCGCTGCCTGCATTCAGTCCTCGATATCCCTCCCGATTCTTCTCTGCACTATGTGATACATGTGCATCATGCATCATTCCTCGATTTTTTGCGTGATCCACAGCGCTCGTCGGTTTTTTATGTTGGACCTGGTTCGCAGTACCCAACAAGATTGGCTCGCTCTGTTCTCCAGGCGGTGTCACATCAACACGATGATCGGGAAATCAACCATGCTGATAACCATGTCGCTTGGTATGTAGCCTGTTACAAGAGCCAGTTCATTTTCTTACCGCCGACATGTAGGGAACTTACACGCGAGCCCGGGTGGATTCCTTATCTCGCTTCCACGCCACCTTCCGCAGAGCTTGTGCCTTCTCTTGAACTTGTAAATCCAGATTTTCTGTGGTACAAATCAGAAATCCGTGGAAGGTTTATCGGCGACGCGGAAAAGCTGGTAATTTGGCTGAAAGTGAGTATTCTTTCCATCATGGGACAACGACTGTATCCTTCATTTCAGGAAATTCAACCTCCCCCTGAAGATTTAATTCAGCGTTGGGAGGATTACAGCTTCATGGCCTTCTATGCATCTTCGCAATATCAGATGGGGTATGATTTACTTAGTGCCTATTATGCGACGGCACCAAACGTTGGATTCCCGTCCCTGCAAACCATTCGTAATTTTCGGCCCAAGCTCAACAATTCATGGCAGATGCCTATACTGGAACTCTGTCGCGAGCTCTTGTTTTGGTCTCCCCACTTTGTCCAGATCTTTCAGGCTGGACAGGTGCTCCAGCCCAGAAGTTTTAGAACATCAAATTACATTGGATTATTGGAACTCCGAATTGCATTGGGTTTATCATGGGATGAAATGAGAGTCGCCATATGCTCGCTACGCGCCTCAGCGAATTGGCGAAATACTTGACGTCATACATGCTCTTTGTTCAGAGCTCTCTGGCGATACATCTTTGGCTTGCGGATTCCTCCGTCTAATCCAGAAAATTGGTGCCAATGACTTACCCGGGCGTTTATTGTAAGTGGATTGTTATAGAGGAATTGCACCTCTTAATAACGTATCACAGGTATGGTTTCGTGGGGAGTCTCCTGGGCGAATGGGGGTTGCACGTCAGATCTTCCCCACAGTCGAGCGCTGAACTGTTGCATGAACTCGATGAATTCGTTCCACCGTGGAACGTCTTCTCCAAGGTAGTTTGGCCTTACACTTTGGTTGAATTTCACGATGTTGTGCAATGGCTCAAGGTCTGTGCAACAACATGGACAGCATCAGACACCCACTCATGATTTCTCTCAGGAATCTCCTGATCCACCACTCGAGCTAATTAGCCGTTGGCAGTGTTATCTGGTAGAGTGTAAAAATCGAGTCGATGATGGCTGGGATATTGATGACCTCGAGGAGAGGTGGCGGGATTTCTCAGGGATACCCTCTCAAGATATGGAAGTTGGATCTGAATTTTGACCGAGATGAGTGATGACGGGGATGACTAGTTCGGGGAAGATGTTCCGACGTGCTATTTTCATAAGGTCGTTCAAGTCCTTGGGTAGCTTGGCGTGCTTGCTGTTCCAAGTTTGTAGGAGTGCACTTAGGCGGAGGTCCTTGTCTATGACATTCTCGTACCTTCCCAGAATGTTGAGGCCTTGCAGTTCGTCTGCTATAACTGCCCAGAGGGGGTGTTTTACGCATGATTTCAGCCCAGTAACGGTTATGCCCTCATTTCTGGGTACAATGTCAATCAGGTCACGGCCCCCTATTTCCGCGGGTGCGTACACAGTTTCCTTATTCACTGTTGGATTTCTTCTCGGGCCAGAGAAAGGTGGGGACTCGCCGTTCAATTTTAGTTTCAACGTCGCTTCTATCACGTGCAATCACCATCGATCCAACATTTCAGGTCAGTTTGCTCCGCCCGATTTTGAATGTTCACTTGCATTCCATGCTGGCCCTGTTATTCACCGAAACCGGGATCATGCTTCTACGAGTCCGACGCTATTTGGTCCTGTTCGGGTCTCTTCAATACCTGTACAGCGGATTGATCTCCCCCTCAAAAAAATCTTATTTTCTCTTCCTCTTGCAGAAATGTGTCTTTCAACGGTCGTTACAATCTGCCATGATCTTTTCAAGCAGTATAGCGATCTTCGTATTATCTTCTCGATAGAGGTTACCGCCGTAGCGATCATATTGCATATCGTCCGAATCAACCACCTGTATGAGGATGTCAATAGGCGAAATTCGGTCCTTTCTCAGTTCTGTTAGGAGATTATGAATCTTCGTGTACGATTCCGTTGTTCGATGGCGACGGAAGTGAATATGATCCGGATTCAATCCATTGAGCTCGACGTCCGCGTAGTCAGGCGACAGGTGGGGAAGCTCTGATGGTTCGCTTGGATCATCGTCGAGCATGGAAGTGGATGTGGTAATAGGCGATGAATGTGGGAAACTTTCCTTGGAATGACGGGATACAAGGTGAGCGTGGATCGATACAGGAGTCACAGGAGATCTAAATTGGAATCCGGAAGCAAAGGACAGGTGAAGCAGGGGAGGATATGGTTTCTGGGGGTTAAAATGGGTCGGAGCAGGCTCATGGGCGGGAGTGAAGGTAGAAGTGCCCGGTACGGCGACGCGAGGCTTGCGCCGCCTCAATATGGGCTCGAAACCTTTTTTGAGTTCATCGGCCTGCTCTTTGAGACTTCGGAAGGACTCTGAGGGGTCCATTGCGGCAACTCGCGTAAGACTGGCTTTGAAGAGAGTTTTTCGGAGGAGGATGTGTTGTCTACACCTATTGTACACGACTCTTAATGACTGCTTATATAATAAGCTTTCAAGGAATCAAGCGCGTCATGGGATTTCAAACTCAGATCGACTGGTCTGTCCACCTCAGGACCCACCGCGAAAGTCACGTGGGGGACCTGTTAGGTGGGTTTTTTGTACGAGAGAAACCCCCCTAACAGGTACCCCACCGGCGGTGGGTCCCAATGCTTCCGTTATGTACTAGCTTACGTGCTGCCCACCCACCGCCTTCTTCGGGCTGCTACCGCATCCGCGGCAGGGCCAGCTACGCTGCGGAGGCCTCCATAATCAGATATAAAGCGGTATTAATTGCAGCCAAATTACATACTGGCAGTTGAGTATCTCTCTGTATAACTAGGAGTTGTTTCACAGTGTTCAGCGAGCGAAGCGGGATTTTTCGCAGCTATTGTTGGCTGAACAAAATTGAATCGGCGGCCATCACATGCTCCTCTAGGGCATTTGCGCCCCAAGAATCTACTAAGATTTGCCAGCCCGACCAGAGATGTCAATGAGCTATAATGCGCTGTTCAAGACATCGTCCAGCGGGGGATTCAGCACTATAGAGTAGACACAATAAAATTTTCGCCCTTGCGCGTGAAATATATTGCTCTGCTCCGCCACCGTGAGACAAGAGACCGATCAGTCGTCTAATCAGGGCTCTTTTGGCTGCCTCGATCCGGATTCAAGAGCTATTTTTTTTGTTCCTGGAAAAGCCGCCTTTCAACACCAGCAAAATGGAAGCGTCCATGATCAATACAATAGAGCATTTTTCAGAGGACGCAGCAAATATGACCCGCTCGTTATTCGGACCGTGCCGTGTATCGTACCTACCTACCTACCTCCCCCTATGCTGTATATAAAGACGCTTGAAACGCTGGAATTGATGCGAAAGTTAAATCCATCATTTTAAGTTGCCGAACACTGTTTGCCGAACTCCTTCCGCCGAGCTCTGCGAAGACCTTTTGCTAAAATAGACTACAATTCTGATGGAAGGCGACGCCACATGACATACCACAATCTGCTTTTCTCTCTCTCTCAGGGGCGGGAATTCGAGCCGGACAAAGAGAAATAAAGGGGAAAGCGATTTATCTTCTAAGCAGACGCTTCCACATGTACTCCATAAAAAGGATCAATGGAGACCGTAGGTCGGCGGTGTTCGGCTGTTCAACATCTTGGATCGCATATGGATATAATACAAGTAAAATGGAACCTGAAACATCTAAAGGGTCGTGATAAGCGGGATGTTCAAGGGATATCAGGGGGTCATTTTGAACGAGAAGATTGTTGATGGTCGTATCATTACATAGGTGATGGATCTCCATTCTATCAGTTCTCGGAGGCGGTCAACGTTGCTACGGGAGTCAATTATGTATATATAAAGTAGGGAATCCGTGACATTCTATCCACCCACCTGTCCCCGCCCACCATGACCGAAAGAAGAAGATCAAACCGCCTGAACTCAAATCCAAGGGCAGAAAGATATGATACGAGAAGCTTAAGGAACATGATCACCGAGTTGCACAGTAACAGGTTGGCAACAACAATTGCTAGCTATTTGACTCATTATGGTTCAGAAGACGGGGCATTAACTCCCTTGGACTTTCCATTTCAAACGCGGACGCGCAGCTTGGGGCCGTCTCCCCCAACAGAAATATGTTGTTCTCAGGGACAGTTCCGCTTTAATAACCAACAACAAGATGGTTCCGGGGGCAGAATTTACCGAAACCGCGATTAAAAGGGAATATCGGTTGGCACTTGGCAGAGTCTGCTCTGAGCCAGAGCGAGACGCTGCCAGTGTTGAGATCGAGTGGAAGGACAATGAAAAGGGTGTGTGTTTTCACCGGCGTGGACCTGGAACTGACCTATAGATCTTGTTCAGAACGCCTTCCAGTTCTGCTTTTTTCTGCCAAGGGTGCCCGTCATGTGGCAATTGGATTAGAAAACAAGGTGAGACGTTCCCGATAGACGAGTTGTTGCGGTAACAATAACATGGCTGCATAGACCACAAATCAAGTGATCATATATTGCAGAAAGAACAAGAAAGAGTTGGAGAGCCGCAACATTATGGAGATTCTGATGAAAGCGTCGGTGATCGGAGTGACAGTTGCCCATTAAACCCCGCGTTTGAGACAGACAAGGATACCACATCCCCCCTTCCCTACATCTGTTCGGTCTCTCTTTCCGCTACTTCCCTGGTGCAAATCAACGGGTCCCATGTATGTAGCCTCATCTGGCAGTAAGCAGTTAATAAAGATCATAACGCTCAGTGCATGGGTCCATTTTATTCGGCTTTGGATGTGAAGTGAGGAAAGGAAGAACTTATTGCGCTTCCGGGTAGTCGATTTTATGGATGGGACACCAGCCATTTACGCGCAGTGCACTTTAAAGTCCGGTCTGATGCGGCAGGTGCACAATGACTTTCCGTTCGTGGCTTGCAGCCCACCCCTTCATGACACGGCTATCTCCTGCATTTCATGGCTACCTAGACCCCAATGATCGAAGTTTGCGGGGTCGCAAATATCACAGCACCGAGTACCCTCGAGAAGGACAAAGTCTAACGAAGCTATGGAAAGCTTTTGAGCGGGATATTTCAGTCGGCAGTGGTTACATACCCTTAGTGGCATTCTGGAAGTACTCATCCCAGATGATATGACGGCAGGCTGTAGTGCATGCAAACCTGCTCAGGAACTTAGCCTCCTAGGCATCCGCAAACGATGTGCGGGCTGCCTTGCGCTTCTTCTTGCTCTTCACTGCCGCAGCTGCAGCTGTGTCGGCTCCTGCATTCTCTGCCTCGTTTCCTTGCTCTACTCGGGCGCCGCCTTCGGCGATGAGAACTGCCTGGCCGCCGACGACATCTACTCCTTCATCTTCATTGGTATCGGCTGGATCAGCAGCTGGGGGCTGGTCGGTCTCGCCTTCCTGATTTTGAGGTTCCCTGGCTCATCCGCAGTCAACGGTCTACACAACCTTCGCCCGCACAAAATTTTTAGTAGGTATATCTTGCATCTCTCTGTATCTCCGCCGTCTCCGCCGTACTTATACGATGCTGACATGGTCTCTCAGTATGGGACGCCGGAGGGACCGTACCCTATCAAGGTGATTGAGCCATACACTCATCATCATGGTAATTTCTGCCAAAATTCAATCAACCCGATTGTGTCCTACCAACTGTCCTGAGTGGGTGGGTCAGTCAAGCTGATGCAATCGGCTCAATCATGCTGACAGTATCCATACACTCAGGCCGATTGAAAGCGCTCCCCACAGTGTAGATTGGACCACCGCCGCTGAGTGATCTCAGCAGTGTTGTTGTTGAACCTCCTGTCGGTGTATCTGTATAATTCCGTGGTTCATTTACTAGGCAGTGCTCAAGACGACGACTGCATCAATGTATGGACAACTGCACTTGCTCGTGCCCGTCATATTCGGCCAGATATTTTTTAATACTATCACGATTTTGCATTGTATTCAGTTGCATATTCAAAGGACCACCTCCACCGATGAGTCTCTGATGGGTTGAAGTGGGAATCAATATGCGACGGAGTGGGAACGTCCTTTGAGTTCGGGCGGGATTGATGGGGTTTTCCCAACGGTTGAGTATGAATTCGCACGCAAGCGAATGGGAACGTCCTTTAGGCTCGGGATCGATGGGGTTTTCCCAACGGTTGAGGGGGAATTGATGTGCGATGGAGTGAGAATTCCTTTTGGGTGTGGAATGGACGGAGGTTTCTCCACGGTTGAATGGGAAATGATTAGATCGCTTATATGATGGGTTGCTGCAGATATGCACTCATAATTGTAAAAATTCCACTCATAATTGTACATATTCGACTCCTAATTGTACGATTCGTATCGTACATTACGGTTTGAGGGTTTGCAACATGTAGACTTTCGTGAGTAGTGCACAGAAATTGGACTGTTCCCTTGTGCAATGTTGTCAGTTGAATGTACCTGTACAATGTAACTTAAACTTGTACAATCCCCAGTTCCTGTGCACAAACCGTGGTACATGTGCTGGTGTAATTGTACACACATATTGTTCTATGTTCACCCCTTCATGTACATAATTTATGACGAAAAAGCTTTTATACAGGGAGTGTACCCTCCCTCGTCGTATGCGGGGTCCGATGGCGATGAGCGGGGCGTTACGGGTGAAAACAAGACACCCAAGAAGAGGCGCCGTCGACAGGCGCTGAGCTGTCCTGGTGCGTCCCTTCAGCTCATTCCCTCATTCGTCTCGAACGTGTGTCGGAAAATCCAAATTTGCCTGATCAGGCCTGACCGTGGTATCAGGACTGATCAGGTTGTTTCGAGGACGTGGTCAGGCAATATCAGGCGGTATCAGCACTGATCAAGATAGGTCAGAATATTACCTTTCAACCCTGCGAAATTTTTTTCTGCACAGCTTCACAGAGGCCTATTAGCTTCATCGAACATGTTGGGCCCGGAAGAAATGGCACAAACCGGCTTAGAAACGAGCCGCAGGGCAGGAACCCGGTTGCCCGAACCAGGTACATAACTCAGATCACGACCTTCCGGCGTGTACCCTTTTAGTAAACAGGTCTGTTTAACTGTACCTTTATCACAAATTCCATAGCCCTTTACTTACTATTTATTGTACTATACACGTCTTTTCAAAATACCTACTCAGGTTAATGATTTGTAAGATGTCATGCCCTTCAAGTGAGAAGAGTGAAAGACTTTTGTCGTTTTTACAGAGCAGGCCTGATATCCACTGATCAGCCCTTGTCAAGCCCCGTCAGGCTGATCAAGCTCGGTCAGGCTGATCAGGCTTGACCAACGATTATAATTATTTTTTGAACCTGATATACCCTCCAAGTGCCTGATGGCCTGATAGGGCTTGATACTGCTATATTACCCCTGGTCAACCAAAATCGGATTTTCCGACATGGCAACTGATGTCGGGATGTCGATACAGAATGTAAACGGAGGAAAATCCGATGCGACAGGTGCACATCCATTTCGTTGATGATGTGATACAATTAAATGTCTCGAACGTGGCAACTGATGTCGGGATGTCGATACAGAATGTAAACGGAGGAAAATCCGATGCGACAGGTGCACATCCGTTTCGTTGATGATGTGATACAATTAAATGAACTCCGTGGTGTGTGGCGCGGCAAAACGCGGTCGTGGAGAGCGGGAGACTGGCGTACCAAACGGGGAGACTGTTACAACCTTTATTTCACCTGGTGCCACGTTGGAACTCATAAATATTTTGAGGCTGTCACTGTCTGAGTATAATGAGGGTCGATAGTGATTTCTCAGAGGGGTCGTTGGAGCTTCCATTAGCAGAGTAGGAGCTCAAGAGATTGGAATGGCCGGGAATACACGACGCACACGAACCATTTGTTTGTAGAGGCTTAATGTCTTTGTATGTGGTGTTCACCGCCTGGAAGTTCCGATTAATGAGATCCCGTTTGCATCACAAAGTCTTATCCAGATCCATATCCATATCTAAAGAAGACTCGTCCTTTTCAACAGGTGCCTCGGCATCTCGGCAAAACTACTGAAAAATATTCGCAGAAATTTTTTAATGCTTATGGGAAGTCATCCAGTGTCTGCCCCGCACGCGTATCGTATCTGTAATATCAAGATTATATTGGGAATATATTATTTCGTATTATATCAATGGACAGCACCTAATGAAGTCATCATCAACAATATTTCGCTGGCCTTGCTGCGATTTTCCAGATGTTGATAAATGCATCTACCGGCAATACATTACACCATCCCCATCCATACCAAGAAAGAGAGGGGGTAGATTCAATTTTCAGCCTAGCCAGTGCGAGCAGTGTTGAAGTTGTTCTCTCAAATTCACTGGTAAATATCAACACCGATACGAGCGCACATCACTCACCCGCAAGACGAGTCTCGTCACTGGACCGATCCTGAAAAGCCTGCTCGCCTCCTGCAGAATGTGCTGCTCGCACCAAGCGCGTCTTGCCTCTGCCTCATTGATTCTGAAGACAGCTGCAGTCATCTTGTTTATCAGTGAGCGGAGCCGTCGTCTATTGGGTGAGGATAGCAATGTATGATATCTTGCAGCAATTTGAGAGGTTGCCGAAATTTTCTGCATGTCACGGTCGATTTCCGCCGTTGACGAATTGACGAATATGTTCAAGATGTCACGCGTCACATCTCCTGCCGAATTGAATGTAATTCTACAGTATTCCTAATCTTTGGATTTTGAATCTCCCTATGCAAATTGCGTAATATCTCTCCTGGAAATTGAGCCAACCTAGAATTGGTCTGGGGCATGTCTAGTATCATATAATAGGCTCCTCAAATATTTTTTGCGGATTTTGGGGATCTTTCCGTGTGGTTTGAGGAAAAGACGAATCCCGGTGATTAAGAACATTACATAATCACACGCCCAAATCGCTTGCCTTTCGCAATAAGGCCGTAACACGATCAAACACCCACGGTAGCAACAGGACTAATAAGTAGGGATGGGGTGGTTGTGGGGAATGCCTTTGGGGTGAAAAATGAGGATTTTACGAATTGTGGGATTGACGGGGATGCAATATGTCCGTTTAGCATCGCACTTGCGAAACACGACGGGGCACTCAGTAACGGCCTGGCTGTCGAGGATGTGGGCGTAAACTGGCGACATGTCAGAGTCAGTGAGAGGCAGGTTCTGAACGGGAATTACTCACGAAACACTGGATGTATCCATTGAGACATACCCAGTTTCGTAATACCATAGTCTCAGCTATCAAGATCCAAGCCACCGTATGCGAGCATAGTGCGGTATTCAATTCGATGCTAGAGAAGAGCTGGTCCAGGAGATGCATCATACTGAGGAAGGTATGGTGAGTTTTTTATTTTTTTATTTTACTGGTACAGTTTCTGCTGCACATACCCGCATGCCTCGGCGCATTCAGGCTTCACTGACGAGGGATGAGCCCAAGAACGAAAGAAGGGACCGAATAAGCTGCGCATTGTAGTCGGCTGAGCCCTGCGTTCCCTGAGCGCAGTATACGGAACGCGGTAACTCACCTCCATCAGAATATTATGAGTTGTTGAGTATGGATGTAAGAGCCGACAAAGAAACACGCACTAGAGCATCGTGACCTGACCAAAGCTCTTCTGTCTAACTAGGTGATGCTACAGCAGCCCTCCTTTCTTTAATGTCGGAACGGTTCCGACACCATCTAACTGGGTACTGCTACGAACCTCTTTTTTTTCTTTGACCTTGCAGACCTCAATAATATACGATGAAGGGTAAAAAAAATCTGAAAGGGAATCTGCTGCTGCACCACTGTGTCAGAATGGCTCCGACACCGTCTAACTGGGTGATGCTACAGCAGCTCTCTTTTTCTTAACCTTGCAGACCTCAATAATATATGATGAAGGGTCAGAAAATTTGAAAGGGAATTTGCTACTGCACCACTGCACTGTGTCGGAACGGTTCGGACACCGTCTAACTGGGTAATGCTACAGCAGCTCTTTTTTTTGTTGACCTTGCAGACCTCAATGAAGGGTCAGAAAATTTGAATGGGAATCTGCTGCTGCACCAGTGTGTCGGAACTGGGTGATGCTACAGTAGCTCTTTCTTTTTGTGGACCGTGAAGACCTCAATGATATACCATGAAGGGTCAGAAAATCTGAAAGGGAATCTGCTGCTGCACCACTGTGTCAGAACGGTTCTGACACCGTCTAACTGGGTAATGCTATAGCAGCTTTTTTTTTTCGTTGATTATGTAGACTTTAATAATATACAGAAAATCTGAAAGAGAGTCTGCTGCTGCACCACTGTGTCGGAACATTTCCGACACCGTCTAACTGGGTAATGCTCCGGCAGCTCGTTTTTTTCGTTGACCTTGCAGAACTCAATAATGTACGATGAAAGGTCAGAAAATTTGAATGGGAATCCGTTCACTGTTGAGACGGCCATCGTTTACAGCAATTGTCAGTACCGAAGGCGCGGATCGGACATCTTCTGTTTTGGGATATTTTCAAAGAATTCTCGGTATCTCAGTGAGTTCTGCACCGATTTATGTGAAACCTATATAGAAATACTCAGCTAATCCGTGCGGAATTAATCATAGAACGAAAGTTGTAAAAATATTATATATTCAGTGACATTTGTTTAAGGGGCCATTTTGTGGATGAATCACCCTATTTATAAGATTACGTGTGTCTGTCCGTCTGAAGCCTTTTTAAACTCCGCTTTTAATCACACCTGTTGGCTGCTGACCAGGGTGAAAGATGCCCAAGGAGAGGTGAAAAGTGGTATGTGGCAGGGTCTTACAACAGAATAATAGCCAATCACAGCCCAGAACCAGATTATAGGCGAGACTAGCGGTTACAGAGAGCTCGAAATTCATGGAATACACGCCGTTGCCAGATGGAAGGGTAAGCACACCAGAGACCAGCGACTCTGGAAGTCAATATCCAGTCCAGAGAGACAAGAGAACACTTGGAGAGAGGGTTGACAGAGGTTGAGAGTGGGACGACATCTAGGTACAAGCAGGAACATTCCACGTCAAACGGAAACAGCGGAAATGTTGGGAACTGGATTACAAGAACAGTGCTGACAGCAAGCCGACACATTTTGGCAGAGAGAAAAGGTGATTACGCGAAACATGCTGACGAAAATGTGATGCACAACCAAAATCCAAAAATCAGGCTCTCTAAGACCCGTACCTTACGATAGCGGGAATGATTCAAAGTGGTATTCCACACTACTCGACGAGTACTTTTTGACTATGTAACTCATTTTTACCTTGACACACCAAAAAATTGTGCTTCAAATCCTGAGGAAAATTGCCGTATATCGTTGGAATTTCCTTTTTTGGAAATCGATAAACATATCCAAATATCTTCCATTCACTCATATTAAGTTGTTCGGAGTGATTTAGTGACCAGAATACCGAGAAACACCCTCTGCCATTAATTATTTCGGCATCAAGTATGGCTTAAAGGGTGCAAGAATCCCTGAAATCACTCAAACATTATGCCACAATTTTATTTGGAGTGATTCGACTCAAGAATGGGCCTAAACGAGCGCGTGCAGAACTTTACGTCGCCACTGTACATCAAATCACGCTGTAGGTGGCCAATTCTGCTCGCGGAGATGCATATATCTGCAGGACTGTCTACGGGGTCGACTATCCGGGAAAACTTGAATCTGGCCAGTGTGTGGCTTTCTTGGAATGAGCACAGCAAAGACAGATGTGTCTACCCTCAAGAGCCTTAATGGTGGACATCCCCTTCAAGGGAATACATACAGCAAATTAGATTTCGTACATATTCTATTCCGGTAAAGTTATGGGAGCATCATAAATGTCTCATCTCCATCCTACGAAAATGTTAGGTTCAATTGACGCCTCAGAGCCGTTTCAATCTCATCGCAGTACGGCTGAGACGCTATCTGCGTATTCTTTAGATCGATACCTAATGTTACATCGACCGGATCGCTGAATATTCCTTTGGTTTAATCCTTGAAATTAGGTTCTTGGGGGCGATGGACACGATTTCTTGTTGTATGAGCATTTCTTCTTGGAGCCTCTGCCTGCGGATATGTTCGCATCCTACGTCACTCCTTCAGGGATACCTCCCCCTGCACTGCTTGTTCGAATTGCGCGGACGATCTATCCGCACTGGAAACAACGTAGGTCGCTCCTGCAGGGTCGCAGAATAAGGCCCTCGCTCAATGCATGTTTCTTGTGTCCGAAGTTTTCCACCAGCTAATTATTACTCCTCAGTGTGATGAAAATGATTTCCTCAACGAGTCCTACATCTGTTTCCGCAGGCGCGGCAACAAACCCGTCCGCAAAACGCGTGCCTGCCAGGTCGTAAACAATGCAGACAAACTTGCCCAGCTCGACCAGAATGTGTCCCACATTCTCGACATAGCAGACGCGCTGCTCGCGCGAGAGAACGTCAAGCAAGCGGTGGCTGTAAAGTCCCACAACGTTTGGCGCGCTCGACAGTCCATGGCTGATCTGCTGCGCAAGTTCCCTAGCTTGATCACGAAGGCAGATGAGGATATTCCCTCGTTTGTTATCCGGACAACGCTGTTGAGGGTCTGCAGGCCCCCCAAAGTCAAAATGATCCCTCCCAGCGACCCAGGACCTCCAGCGACCGCTTCCGCAGGACAGGCTGTACTATCATCGGAGCGGTGTGCTGCTATCCAGCCGGAGATAATGATGCAAAAAGAATCCGAGGAAATCAAACGCGATAGTGAAGTGGACGTCGTCGATGTAAGATCCCCAAGGACGCCAAAATTTCTTTCTTTGCTCACACAACTCGTAGGATCCATACCAGCAGTCCTTCATTCCGCGCACCGAGAGGATGTGGGTTGATGTATGGTGCCGGTCATCTAGCTGCCGCTACCTAGTGCTTGAAATTGCTCGGCATTTCTCGGCCCGAGTTTTACCTCTATTCCTAATCCCTCTTGCAAAAAGTGTTCCTTTTGACATTCCGCACAGATGTGCAAGACAGATTTCTATTTGGATCAAAATTGAGTGAGGTAAAAAAAAAACCTTACCTTCAATTTGGCCACTGGCGGCGGAAATAACGAAAAAGTGGGTGACTGTGGCCGTGTATAGGGCCAAAATTTTTCTCCGACCGATTTGGCCACTAATTTTTGGTAGCGGCAGCTAGGTGACCGGCACCATACTGCCATTAGCCTGTTTGCGCTGCAGCCATTGGAGCCATCAGATGGCTGTTTTACGTTACACAAACTGATGGCTAATGACTGATGAATGGCTGGTCAAGCAAATTCATTTCAGCTTAGTTCATGTTAAAATGATGGATAATAATGCAATGGATGTGTTTGAACCCAGCGGGCTGAGTGCTCACTGCACAACAATCCGAATTCTTGCCAAATTTGGCAATATTGGATGAAATGCGAGATGTTCCCCTCAACACCTGGCCATTCTAATGTATGTGACTTCTCAGACTTGGAAGAAGCTCAATAAGCCAAAAAATCAAGGTAGAGGTCGAAGCCATTCAAGCCATTAGCCATCAGTTTGCACAACGCAAAACAGCCATCTGATGGCTCCAATGGCTGCAGCGCAAACACTCTATTATTCCCCTCCCGAGTTTCTCTACCATAAATGGATGAGCCGGTTGTCAGGGGTGGCTGCCGTTCAGTGCGCATGCGTTATGGCCGTGGGGGCCATCGCTTGTTGGATCGGCGCAATAATTCTCATCCCTACCTCACGGAGCTGCGTAATCACCGTCACCACGTCGGCGACGACGACCCCGACAAAGAGACTACGCGTCGTCTGTTGGGGCAGTGGCGGTTTGACGCTGACTACGCATTGTTTGGGCCTGCTGAAGAGGTAAACGCCAGCCGGTCAACGAGTATGATAGCAGGTCGGTATTCGTCGTGGTCGTTCTTTGCTATGCTAACGCAAGATGCCCAAGTAACCATGCTCATTCTCCGTTTGAAGGTATATACCAATTTTCAAGGCGACAAGTACCAGTTTCCAAGCCGGCACAAAGCCACAACTCGTCCTACCACATCGTTGACTATGTATGAGATCTATGTTACAGTGGCGGCAAAAATTAATGAGCGGGGTCGTTCGGGCTCCCGGCTCATTACTTGGCTAAACCACTCCAAATAATCTATACTATACCATAGCCATTCTCTCACAATAAAACAATTCAGTGTTTTCTGAAAATCGAGTTTGTGGAACCTTCTTGTATGCAAAAATGATATATATAGTCTAAAAGTACTCAGACGGCGGGCCGTTGGAATTCAATGGATCTGGCATCGACACAAGGGGCATATACTCGTCATCACCGAAAGTAACCGGTAATTGATTCACTGTGCCAGATCACATGCACTGAGATGGACCATACCTTACCACCAAATACCTACAGATATTAGCTGAAGACCTCATAACTTGTTTAGGGAGAATTGACCCAGTATTGCTCTCCAGAGACCAGAAAAGATCAGTGACCCATGTTTAAATTATGACATTTTATCCAACAGTCGGAAGAAACTTCACAAAAAAAAATACTCGGAGCCTGAATTCAAGGTGGGGTATCCTGGAATAGATAAACAGACATCTTTGGTGGATTTTGTAACATTTAAGATCCTGATTAGCTAACATATTCTTGCCGTAAATTGTGTTGCAGAATTTTTTGCAGGATTTCAGGAGTAATTGTTGAACGAGCGATTTACATGGTAATTTGTCATGTAGAGCACTATGGATGGATGAAATAATGACTGAGCAGTGCTTCAGTTAAATTTCAAGCAAATTTGAGCTCTCAAAGTTCAATTTTTTCAGCTTAACTGGAGAGCAGCTGGTGCACAATCCATGCAGGCATGACTCGCTGGAAAAGAAGCCTTGTGTACCAGTATGCATTCACTTTCCTTGAGTTCCAAGTCATGGAGTATGTTCAACATATCTTAATGAATGGCCCTGATGACAGAAAACTCTATCTATTCCCACAGACCGAGCCATACGCCCCAATTTTGGACACATGTAGCAAAAATCAAGTGGACTCAAAACAATTGATCCACAGAGGGTATACACATGATTTTGGATGCCGAATTGGATATGAAGGGCGAGGATATATCTAGATGAACATTTCTAGGTAGTCAGAACCAGAATATTGCACGAATTTCTGCTGTAGTAAGCCAATTACCGGTTACTTTTGGTGATGACGAGTATCCGTCGAAATCAAACCCGTCAAATTCCGATGAATTCCGGGCTAGCCGTGTAGGAGAGGGGGCTGTTGGCGAGACGTGGAGGGCCTGGCCTCGAACCCAGCGAAGGCAGCAATTTACTCTGGCTCAACTGAAATGGCGAACGTCTCCGACGCCCTCATTCCATATATGGACAGACCGATTATACAGACGCAAAATCTAGAGGTGGTTTCGCGTCAATACTCAGAATCCCCATATTTAGATTTGATTTTTTCTTGATCAAAGGGTTTTGTTTGGTTTCAGCTTCAGAAATTAAAAGCCGGCCATCCTTGAGACCGACGGCCGTGACAATTCCATAAAACAGCCTTCCACAAAAAATGTCCACAGACTTAATTGGCTTTTGTTTGGCTTTCCTTCAGAAATTAATACCCAGAATCCTCATATTTTGGTTTGATTTTTTCTTGATCAAAGGGTTTTGTTTGGTTTCAGCTTCAGAAATCAATACCCAGAATCCCCATATTTGGATTTGTTTTTTTCTTGATCAAAGGGTTTTGTTTAGTTTCAGCTTCAGAAATCAATACCCAGCATAATATCGTCATGCCGTGGCAATGTCGGTATCCAGCGCCTCCTGACTGAGCATCAAGCGCTCCGCCCATCGAGACCTCGTTGACGAGGCTCTCGGTCAGATCCAGGCCGGCAAGGCCACTCCCGAAATTCGCCTCAACACGACAATCGGCGTTCTTCGCGATAGATCGGTGGGGTGGATTGTGCAAGCTGTGCATGACATTAGTGACCCCGCGATCATTCAACGCGTAAGTATTCTGTGCTCAATTCTAACGAGTTATAGTCATCACCAAAACCGGAAAAACCTTGTGGACCCCGGCGAATGCTACAAGGCTGCTGATGGCTTGCAATGAGATCCCAATGTTGGCAAGGCCTAGGCAATGGCAACACAAGGCTTTCTTCGAATTGGCAAGGGATCTGCAATGTTTGTGCAATGCTGCTGATTTTTTGGGCAGCACGGTAATACATTGCTGTGCCTTAGTGTTGTTGACTGGGCCGGGAAGGCCTCCCGGCCCAGTCAACAACACTATGAAAAATCTTGACACAGCTCCAGGTTAATTTAGAGGAATAATGAATCTTAATGCAATCGATATCTCTCTGTAAGTATCCCTCTTCTCCTTGCACTCCATGTACACTTCACCCTCTGCTCAACTTGCACGCAATCATGATGGCGATCGAGGCAGTTGACCTCCGACTTGGGCTCCCGAAGTTGTGTCATCAAAAAAGGCCATGCAACCTGCTCTGCTAGACTCACTGCAAACTGACAGTGAGTTGAGACTCAACTTGAGAGGAGTGCTGAAGAGAAACGGCAGAGGTCGGACCGGCAACTCGGGTCAAACAAAGCGAGTGGTCCGTGCGTGGGAACCATCACAATAAACAACTCACAATGTTGGTTTTCGGTCACTCTGTCTTGCTCTTCCTTCATCCTGCCACTGGGGACGGGCATTACCGTAATCAGATTGTCTTCGTAGCTCCTTCTATCAAGGTTTGTGCGGCATTGGGTCTCCGCGGCCAAGAGACGGTGAGAAGGCCATCGGAGAGACCTGCCCTGATATTTTCAGCCTTGCTCTTTATCAGTGAGGATGTCCTTTGTGAAACAGACTCAATTCGCTTACCTTTGTTCCCTCAGGCAAACGGAGGGCCCGATGGAACTTTCCGTAATGAAATTCCTCAACCGCGGAACCGGACAACGACCTCATTGGGTGCGAACGTTCGACTTTCTGGGACGGTGGTAGGGAATGGTGTGGGCCAGCGCGATGTTGACGGACGCGATGTCCCTGAATTGAAAGTATCGATCCCTGTACAAATATATAAATGTCGGAGGACTTGACTCCCGGAACCTCGAATGTTGCTTCAATGTTAGGATGGTCGAGATCATCAAAAACCTCCGCCCTGATGATTTCCTCAGGTTGTCAATACCGCTGACTTAAACGTCGTAAACGATGGAATGCACCTACCGCAATTTAAAGATTGGGCGTGAATGCGGTCGTAAATACGGATGAGGGTTGAAAGTTGGATTCCGAGAAGCGGCCAAATCCAAGGGCATTTTGCCTTTGCTCTCCAGTTCCAGGCTACGCTTTATATGCATTCTCGGGCCCGAGATGTACTCCGAAAACCGGACCCAACCGGGTGGAAGAAAACCGAAGAGACACCACCCCGCAGCAGAGGCGGCACGGGGTAGAACCCGGGCGCAAAGATCCCGAAAAATCGGCGCGAAAACCAAGCGAGGGCATTGATAACGCCCTGCTTGCGTTAGCGTTCGTCTTTTCCTCCACGAGAGAATGAGAGAATGCGGTCACCGAGGTTTTTGAGTGTATCTATTTATTTTATTTTATTTTATTGGTAGGGTAGGGGAAGACACTCATAGACGAAATGCCTACAGTGAGATTCATTGGTGTAGCCGAGCACAAGTCAAGCCCAGCCACAAGCCAAGCCGTCCAAGCCCATTTCACTAAATTTAAACTCCGCTAAGCGGGGCAAGCTGTTTTGCCAAGCCAATCTGAAAAGTCTGTGTTAATAACCACTTAATGCGAGAGCATCAATATGAGCAATCCGACTGTACATCTACTGAGAATTACTTAATGCAACCATATCAATATGAACGATCCGACTGTACATCTATTGGTAACTACTTAACGTGAGAAGATCAAGTCCGACTCCAACGAGGAAATGGGCTCCTAGGTCGGCGCTGATAAAATAAATGTTCAGCTAATTGGTCCTCGGGCGACGTTCAACTTACCATGGCACGATTGAAAGCAGCGCAGGGCCTCCGCATTCCGGGGTAGAGAGGAGATGGGCTCATATTCTCACTTACGACCTTCGAGGCGAAAAGGTGGTGCTGGCTGCTCCTGGTCGGCGCCAATGAAAAAACTCTCAGCTAATTGTTCATGGGGCGACGTTCAACTCACCACGGTGCCATGGAAAGCAGCTCAGGGCTTTCCCGGCACTTACGAACATCTGAATGAGAAGGGGTGCTGGAGAGAGATACCGTTGGGGATGGCTGCCGTGAAAACCTACATAAGCATCTATCCGTGACAGCGCAGATGAGCGTGTTGTGCTCACAAATGAGGAGGAACATCAATCACACTCTGTGAATCCCTCTCGCTTTCAACCCATCCCGATTTCAACCACGAGAGTGGAGGGCAGGGTGGAGATAGATGATGTCGGAGATGGCTGCCGTGAAAATCGTGAGGATCCTTGACAGCGCAGATGAAGGATCGGTTGAACTCACCCCAGCGGCATAAAACGGGATGTTCAGCGAATTGACCAATGAGCGATGGAGCGGGCACAAGGCCAGAACCCAACTAGGTGCAACCACCAAAGTTGGGCTCACTCTGGTGATGCCCTGTAAATTAGGGATTCGCATAAGGCCAACAAGAGTGGAGGACGATATGAAAAGAATCCATGGTCGCAACCGGGTTGCACTTTAATGCATTGGAGATCCATTCAATCGAAACGATCCGGCGGAATGCAAGGCTGGGCCCGATCCAAAATAATCCCTCGGAGCCCAAATGCGCGGGCACAACAAAAAGTCTCGCAAATACTCCCCCAGAGCCCAAATGAAAAAGGATTCGGCGCAACGCAAGGTCGCGTTCAATCCATAATAATCCCCCAGAGCCCAAATGGAAAAGGATTCCGCGCAACGCAAGGTCGCGCACAATCCATAATAATCCCCCAGAGCCCAAATAATAGGATTCGGGGCAACGCAAGTTCGCGCTCAATCCATAATAATCCCCCAGAGCCCAAATAATAGGATCAGGCGCAACGCAAGGTCGCGCTCAATCCATAATAATCCCCCAGAGCCAAATGAAAGGATTTGGCGGAACGCAAGGTCGCGCTAAATCCATAATAATCCCCAGAGCCCAAATAATAGGATTCGGCGCAACGCAAGGTTGCGCTCAATCCAAAATAATCCCCCAGAACCCAAATAATAGGATTCGGCGCAACGCAAGGTTGCACTCAATCCATAATTATCCCCCAGAGCCCAAATGAAAAAAGACTCGGCGCAACGCAAGGATGCGCTCAATCCAGAATAATCCCCAGAGCCCAAATAATAGGATTCGGCGCAACGCAAGGTTGCGCTGAATCCATAATTATCCCCAAGAGCCCAAATGAAAGGATCAGGCGCAACGCAAAGTCGCGCTCAATCTATAATAAACCCCCAGAGTCCAAATAATAGGATTTGGCACAACACAAGGTTGCACTCAATCTAAGATAATAATAGGTTTCGGCGCCACACGAAGTTGCACTGAATCCAAAATAATCCCCCTGTGAGCTGCGTCCCGGATACATAGATGAGGTGCAAAACTCAATCCAATAATCCCGAGGCAGACCAACTTGAGACCCGGATACATGGATGAGGGGCTCGAGATGTTGCACCCAATCCAATAATCCAGAGGCCTGATGAAACGGTCGGCACAGCCACAGAAGTACATGGGGGGAATGAGCCATCGCTTTATATACCATTTCGGACGGCGGGGCTCATTCGGCCCCGCTGGCACTTCGGGCCCTGTTCTCCGGAACTCCATGTGAGTCCGGCCAGGCGCGATTCAACGCCCCGAGCCCGGTTTACAAATTGTCGCGTGGTCACAAAAATGCGAACACCGTACACGGACCTCGGGGCCCATCTGCCGGTGCCCTCCTACTCCGCAGCCCCAAAAAATCAAGGCAATGATGGGCCTCGGGTTAATGCACAGCGCCGCCTCTCCCAATGGGCGGGTATCGGTATCAAAAGACAAGTCCTGCAGAATCCGTTTTGCGCCGGCTCCGAGATTCGGGGGTAGCGCGGCCCGAGCTTAGTATTACTAACCGGCCTCTCCCAAGAGTCATGATCCTCATACACAAATATTGTCTACAATTCCTGTGGACCGGAGCACTTGTTGCGTGATTGCGTGCATTGAATTACATCTGTGTAGCTAAGAATGGCGGCTCTGGCCAAACGAGAAGTACGGCCATGTTACCTCCGCCTAGAGGATCCGAATCTTTCGCACCGGCGCATCCGGCACAATATGCAGTTCACAATTCCCTAGAGTCTAGGCCCTCTACGTATGATTGATCCTTAAAGTCTAGGGTCCCCCGAAATCGGCCGGATTCTCGGCCGAACCCTAGTTACTAGGTCAATAATAATAATATTGTGAGCCAGGAATAATAATATTTTCCTAGGTTGGAACCAATGGGCAGTTTAAATGAAAGGAAACAGTAGGAAACAGAAAGATTATAGGCCTCGTACGTGTACCACGACATGTAGACGCAAGTTGGTCTACCTCGGTGTACCCCTCCGTCCTACATAGAGTAAATCGTGCGCAGCGCGAGATTTTTTTTTTGAACTCAGCATAGTTTTGGCTGTGGTTTTTTGTTGATACTTCATGTGAATAGTTTTGGCTGTGGTTTTTTGTTGATACTTCATGTGAATTGATTCCTGAGTGCCTCTCTGACGTGTACAATGGCTCAGGAAAGCGCCTGCGGCGGCTGAGGAGCGAAAACTGGACTCCGAGGAGAATTTTTGCTATTTTCAGAATATGTTCGTCCAAAATAGAGTAAAACGGCCTGCCGGCGGAAATTTTCATAGTGTATATCAGTGGGGGATTTTTTTCAAAAGCAAACCGGGCTACAAGGGAGTGACTGGGGGCCTGGCAAAGTCCTAGTACATGAGTTTGTATGTAACCAGGTTTTCATGCTGAACAGATGCAAACACAGTATAATTTCCCTCGCCTCTGGCGGTCCTCTTGAGTGAATATGGAATTTTTGCGACCTCCAAATTTGGCGGTGATTGGCGATGCTTACATAACACCTGCTGGATCCAGGTGACGCCTATCTTACGTACCCTGCTTGCTCATAATTTTGCATCTTCGAGCCGCAGGAGTTGAATGGCCACCCATTTTTTTTTTGGCTGAATCTGCGGCGTGAATACCGTGAGGGAGTCCAGCATAAATTTCAGGCAAATTAACCCTGCCGAAGCAAGTTGCACAATATTTTCTGTGTTTGGCCCTGTGTGCTCACAATTTTGCATCTTCGAGCCGTAGGAGTGGAATGGCCACCGATTTTTTTGGCTAAATCGATGGCGTGAATACTGTGAGGGTGTTCAGCATAAACTTCATGCAAATTAACCCCCGCCGAAGCAAGTTTCACAATATTTTCTGTGTTTGGCCCTGCTTTCTCACAATTTTGCACCTTTGAGCCACAAGAGTGGACTGCCGGCCGATGTTTTGTCCGAATCAACGGCGTGAACACCAGGGGGGTGTCCAGCATAAAATTCAGGCAAATTAACCCCCGCGTCGCTGGGAGGGAAACAAAATGACAGTTTTAGCCGTTTTTCCTCATTTTTGTCAATTTTAACTCAAAATAGGCAACTTCAGAGGATCGTGGTGAGCTCAAATGGTGATGGTTCGAGGTGGATAAAATATGAGTATACTCTTCTTTTCAAGCACTTTCAGGTGGCATAGGTCATTATCAGCCGGGAGCCAGTTTCAAAAATAATTGCCTCACGTCTCAACTACAAGCTTTCGAACACCGAAGATCCAGTAATACATGGCTTCAAGTGCTCTCATTAAACCAAGAAAATTGTTGAAAATTTTGCGGAAGTTGCCATATATGGAAATGTACCGATTTCACCTGGTATAAAATCAGCCGGCTATGCCACAGCATAACTCTGAGTGCCAAAAAGAACAAAAAATCATTATATTTGTAATGTCCAAGACAGATTTTTAAACTTTCCCCTCAAGTTTGCGTTCAGCCAGACAAGCACTGTGATTCCCGACAACGCGTACGTCTTATCCGCTTCCTCAGCTGCACATGTTGGAGTGGGAGCCGAGAACCCGATTAGATTATATCATGTAGACGCATTGAGACAAACACCATCAATTGTCCTTGGCTTTATACTTCGCGCACCTTAGTGCCACTCGACTTCTGGTGGTCAATCTCTAACAGCACGACGACTGGCTCGAATCTTCAGAGCGCGGATACCTGGAGGCGCTGGCAGCCCATATTCACCAGCCGCGCTTTCCGAGACTCCCTCGCTTACATGACCTTACTTAGGGCGGGCACGTAGATCGGTGGGGTTATTTTCGAGTGTGGGCCCGCACGGGGTATCTGAGCGCGCAGTATTTGATGATACATCATCATGTTTGATGAGCGGTCATTAGAACAGTCGCTGCGGACTCAAAATGTTGTTCAATCGTTCTACTTATGTGCTCATTGTCTTCCCCTGATAAATCAGCACAGGATGAGACCTTTATACTCTCGTCACTTTCCAACTGGCCATTCCTATCATGTGTCTTGTCTTTCAACCGTGATGTTGGTAAAACAGCACTGAGACCCCTTTGGGATGCCCACAAATGAATGTTTGTGTCGATACGTAACTCACAACGTTTCAAATGGATGAAATGTATACTTATATCAGTCTGATCAGTGCTATTGCATATTTCCCATATATTTTCACCTGTAATGAGTGAAAAAAGAGAGATGTTATGAAATATAAGAGCAGAAATTCTGAGGGGGGAGTTCTGTGCATATTGCAAGCGCGAGTCGATCGAAAAACGAGGGGAACGGTCCAGATCTGAGTCCGCAGCAACTGTTCTAATGACCGCCCATCAAACATGATGATGTATCATCAAATACTGCCCGCTCAGATACCCCGTGCGGGCCCACACTCGAATTTTAAGGAGGCCATTCGCTGCGCATTTAAAACCCGGACAAATAGAGCCTACAAACAGGAGAAAAGGCGGGGAATCGAGCCCAGAGCAAGTGTCCTAGCGGAAAATCTACGGAAGAAGGAAAACAATCTCACTGGGCCGCTCCTGCAACGGTTTTAAACGTCGGCATAGGAAGTCTGAAGAGACCATCCGTTGCATATTTCAAATGCGCAGCGAATGAGCCTACTCCCAAGGTAAACGGAGCACATCTGAGGGCGTGGCGAGTGTCCTAAGAAAAAATGTCAAAAAGTTTCCTAAAATGGTACGCAGGGCGGAACGGCGAACGGTGCGTGAACAGACGCCGACCTCGGGTGCGATGCCAGTTGGTCTGCGGAGTTCCAGCGCAGCACTCAAGAAATGCTCGATCTCGACCCGGGGGCGGCCGCGTCGGCCGGTACGCACGCGGCGAGCCACAACCAGCGGAGCTGGGTCAGGTGGGTCAATGGACTCATGACAGGCGAGGTCAAGCGCCGTGACCATGTTAGAAATTGAACCCTGTAAGACTCCATATTCGTCCGGAGGAAAGACATCTCTATGCTGAAGAAGAATAGTCAAAGAGGTTCAGGAACTGTGTGCAGCGGCATACCAGTTCAGCGGCTGATGCCAAAGTTAACGCACGGTCCCGAACAGCATTCAGTCGAGGAGGGTCTCCTACCATCACCCGTAATGCAGACAGAACATCGTCGTGGAAGGAGTGATATGCTTGGCAAAGGTTGTTCAACCTCACCTCGGTGTCCATGAAGCACCAGGGGCCAGTCAGACGACTAGTACTCACTTGAAAAAGCCTTTGGGAGAGTCACACGCATCGAAGCCGGGCCAGGCACGAATATTATCACATGTGTGAGGACACCAGGATGGCGCAGGATCTGTTAGGATGTCTCAGGAATGTAAAATCCAAGGGCAAACCACAGAAAGTCATGACAGCTTAGGACGACTTAGGATTGGGTAATGACATCTAATGACCCTGTAATGACCAGGAAGTCAGGATCGATTATGATTTCGTTATGAAAGGTGATGATCTCCTATGATTTGTGGTGACAGGTTAGGACAGGTAATGACAGGCTAGGATCGGTTATGTTTGATCATGACCGGCTGTGATCCTTGATTCCAGCAAGCTGTCTGGTATTTTGTCCAGCACCGGCCACCAAAATAAGGGAGCACTTGACATATTTAAGGTTTGAATGGAGCCCACAAGATATTCGCATTTTGAACCCTGTGCCCCAGAATGGCATTTTGAATCACATGCTTCGTAATGCCATTTTGAATCACTATTGAATGATTTAATTCGCATTTTGAATCCCATGCCCCAGAATGGCATTTTGAATCACATGCTTCATAATGTCATTTTGAACCTCTCTCGAATGATTTAATTCGGCCAAAAGCAGGAGGGATAAGGGAGGACTTGACATATTTAAGGTTTGAATGGAGCCCGCAAGATATTCGCATTTTGAACCCTGTGCCCCACACCATCCATTTATCAATTCCTTTGCAGTAAGCTCCGCTTCTGCAGCGAAAATTTCTACATGCCCGTCTTTGATCAGGGTCTCTAAACCCGTCCATTCTCCTATAGCACTCCTCACCCTCACCTTTCTATCACTCTCTATGGCACTACTGGTAGACGGCTGTCGTTCCCTCACTGTGGTGACTTCTGGCACCAACTTTACTGTGCTCTCTTCAGCTTTCATTGCCTCCACCTTCCCTGATCGCGGTTTCCACTTGGGACCATTTCTCTCCCTTCAGTCGGCCATTTTTCTTGTCAGCTTGACAGTCTTGTGTCCTTTGACCATGGCAACGATATCACTCTCGGTAACAACTGGGCGAGCTACGTCTGTGAATGGCTCATTGACAACCAGACTTCTCTTTTGATGCGATAACATTTCTAACGCACGACCATCACCTGTTGCAAGTGTGATTTCTCGGAATTGCCGTCGCCTCCGACATTCAAACTTGATGTAGCTTTGTGCAGTATCCTTGGCACCAGGAACGAATGCAATTCTTCGTGCTATGCAGAGATGCTCGTCATTTCGGAGCGAAGCGGGTTGGGGTCACGAAGTTTTCTGCAGTCCAATTGGGCCTTTGACGGTTCAATAATACTATTGGTCCCAATCTGCTGAGGTTAACAGGTATTTATTTTGATTATTGCTCTACAAGCATGAAAAAAAAAACTCAAACTTTGGCATGATGCGAGGCTGCAAAGCAGCCGAGCATGTCGCGACTCAATGTGAGCTGGTCGACGCTTGCGCGTCGACCGAGCGAACTTTTGAGTCGCGGTGGTACCGTACCTCGAGCACCTTATATAATGTGTCGGCGTCCTCGTTGCATCAAGCAGCGGCGGTCTTTTGAATCCTAGCCATTATAACCATGTTTTTGATTCAGCTCTTTCTCAAAAAATGTGAAGATTTTCTTTTTTAGTGTCCAGACAATAGACCAAGTTATCACTGCCTCCCCTTGGCCCGATACTCAACTAACAACTGGGCATTCTTTTATTATAACCACAAACCTCAAATCTCCCGGCATGAACCATGAGAACATATAGAGTGCTACCTACTTGGCCAGCCTTTGTGTTGCAAGTGGGCGTACTTGGGCGAAGTTGACAATTTTTCATAGCCTTCACCGGCAGTCAAGGTATGCTGTGGACCCGACTTGCCAAAGTCAAATTCGCATCACTCACATGCAGATTAACCCATACAGATTATTATCAGATTCAGGAGACCAAACCTCCATCCATTACTGTTGGAGTTTGCCCCTGTTCAACTCGGGATCGAGCCCTGAATTACTGTAGTATTGTAGTATTTCGATCAAATCGACATGGGGTGTGACGCGTGACCCAATTTACCTATTCGACATTTCGACACCCGCCAAAATTTGCGTGACACCCCCAAAACTTTCGACATTCGGACAGGAAAATTTCGAAAATTTTGTCTTTTTGGCGTCCTCAGACCAATTTTGGGGGCCATGTCACGCTCGGGAGGTTCGACAAGGGCCCGCGTGACGCGTGACCTCGACCAAATTTCGAAATCGACACAGCAGTGGGATGAATACGCACACAACCCCAGCTCGAGAAAACCTGTGTGACGAGAAATGGGATGAGAAACAACCCTGGTGTGCGATAAGGATAGGTCTATGAATATGAAAACAGACGAGAGACGTACCGGCGTGGAGGGGGCCATACCCGAGGGCAACTTGGAAAAATTGCGGATAGCGTCGAGAAGAATACGAAACCACTACAAATAGTTTAGACCATCCATCTAAATGATGACGGCAGGGACTCACTTGATAAACATCCCTATGAAAACACCCGTAACGGTCGAGTATTTAAAGATGTACACTGTGTTCGGCGGGTCATTTCGGTCTTCCCAAAACCAAGGAAAAATCACGCACTCGGAACGATGGGCAGCCGTGCTCCTTTCCATTCCCAGAGGCAGAAAATAGCCACCACGACGAATGCGGACAGCAACGGCGCGAGGACCATCGGAGACGTCCATGGAAAAGTCACACCGCCCTGCAAATACGTCGCACCGGTTCCAACATCGAATAGAATGAACATACCCATATAAGAGGTAAGATAAAGAGCGTGCAACCGACAAGGGTCAGCAATGTACCGACGTAGTCCACGGCAAGGAGTTTGCTATTCGACGGTGAGTTTAGAATAACTTTCAAAGGTCGGGAGAACGCTACCTGCGAATTTCACCTTGGACGGGCTTCAAGGGCAGTATGAATGCGACGACGCATGTCGCGAGGAAGGAAAAGGGAACTGTGACCCAGAAACACCACTCCCATTCCAGTTTTTGGGCAAAGGCGCCCCCGATTACGGGGCCCAGGCAATATCCGATGGCAATGACTGTACGGGTCCCATGGGCATCAAATTTTTGACGGAGGACATACCTCCAGAAATAATTCCCTGGTATTTTCCTCTGCACTTGAGATTGAGCGCAGGGCCCAACGCCATACCATAGAGCCACGTACCTCTCGCGGAGACTGACGATGTCTGAGATGACTATTTGCGACATGCCAACCAATCCACCTCCTCCAGCACCGGCCAGACTTGACTGCGAGTCAGAAAAAAGCTTTTGTTAAAACATGAGGCGTACCCTCGGAAGACAATCACTTGAATGATCGTCTTGGAAAATCGAGCTAACAGATTTCCGACCATAAACAACGACATGGCGATAAACAGCGCGCTTTTGCGACCAAAAATGTCGGAGAATCTGGGGGTGCCGTGGTCAGAGCGTAAGTCTATGCTGATTAAGGTCGCAGGCAGACCGTCCATGTAGCGGCAGGAAACATGTCGAAGTGAGGAGATATGCGAAGGGGACCCAAGAGACGACAGATCCGGCATTGAACGCGGCCGATATGGTCGGGATTACGGTCGCGACGATGACGGAATCGAGGCCGGAGACTACAACACACAGCGCGAGCCCCGCGAAAATGGGAAGGAGTTTTTTGAAAGGCAAGCGATTCGTTTGGTCTGTGAGCTCGACCTGCCCTTTAGGAGTCGTGCTTCCGGGGGTGTTTACGGCTGTACTAGTCAGCGGTGAACCTGCCGGCCTGGAAGTGGAATAGATTGTCCAATGGGACAAGAAGAATGGAGGTCGCCTTTTCGCGGATTTCATAGCGGTCGACCGTACGCATGAGAATTTTGGAGAGATTTTCTCCCGAATGATATGCCTCAAGGGGCATGAAGGAAAGTTGGTCGCATTTGAGGCTCCACTCGTGAGGCTTATCGTCGGGCGCATCGATGTAGTGGCCAGTGACTCCAAGGTATGGAGCACTGGTTCGCGAAGTCCACGTATCGAAGGTGAACGAGCCCTGGGATATTCTAGTTACAGATAATTAGCGCACATCAACCAAGAAGGAAGTGGTTGACTTTCTTGTCGCGCAAACGTGTCACCACAACCTCCGTGCGCTTGAGGATCCCCTACCTCAGTTTTGTGCGATGGGGGATGTCGTTGTCATTCAAACTCGGCTGGACGAACTGGAGCAGACGGCGGAATGGACCTTAGTCCACAAGCGTAAACGCCTGCAGATAGCGAGTTGGAACATTAGTTTAAAGTGAAGAGAACGACACACATTGTCCTCCGATGCAACCCGCTCCACTGGCTCTGGGTCGGGCCAGGAGAAAATGCCGCGCCTATCCCAAATTATGACTAGACATCAATATTGGTGTTTCTTCATGCGGGATTGGTTTCTTGGAGCGTAGGAATACTCAATAATGGCTTGATATCTTTGAATAGTGCACTTCTGGTCGGTATTGTGATATTTTTCAAGTGTGTTCTGCACTGAGTCCCCTTCAAAATGCCCAGACTGCAACCACTGTAATTTCTGGTCAGTGGGATGAGTATTTCCACATTTAATGGAGGTTTTGAAGGTGTTTCACACTGCTTTTAACTTGACATCTACTGCGACAGATCCTCTCACTCGCGCGGCAACGCCGCGTCAATGGCGCGGCAGTGCGCGTCAGTGCCGCATCAATGCGCGTCAATACCGCGTTAATTCGCGGCAGTGCGCGTCGATGCTCCATCATCTCCCTGCTACGTCGTGTCAGTCTAAACAAGTTCTTGAACAAACCTGCACATGGCAGATTGCCGCGGCAATTTAATTCGTGAGAGAAACCAAACACACCCAACATCATACATGTGCTGTCTTGGTTGAGCTCAAACTTGATCTTGACAGCATATTTCAACGACGTCAATGCATCCTTTTGACTGAAAATTTTGCCTCCCTAACTCGGATTTATGCGACACGGTTGAGTAGTCACTAATGGTCGCATCAGTGGCTGTGTTTCTGCCGCGGCAAAGGGGAGAAGTGCCGCGCCGCCTTTATTTCTCTCCACACTCATTCCTGGAGTAAAATTTGAACTGGAAAGTGTTATATTTATCTCAATACATTGTTTTGACTTCCAAAAAGATTTCAAATACTTGCCAATACAAGGGCTAAAAGTCTATCCCAATGTTTGACTAGATCCTCTTATTTATGTCCAAAAATTGATACTCTTGATCCAATGGTATTCCTTTCAAGACTTCTCATTGTAAAAATGAGTTACAGCACAAGAAATCCAAACACACTGTGATACTATTCAAGTGTGGTCGCAATGTATCAAGGTGAACTACCCCGCAACTGCGCGTCACTTCTTTGCAGCGCCGGGTCAACGCGCAACATCCTGGACAGCCAGTACATGTTAAACTTGTATTTCTCTCTCGGGGTTGAAACCAAATCAATTCAACCGTGTGTTTATCGGTCCTAACGGCGGAGTACATTCATATGTGACGGTTATATCTCTTCTTTGTCTTCCACCACGACCATCTCACCTCAAGCACTGGCCACGGCCTAGACTCGCTCTCAAGGCCAACGTCGCACTCGTAGTACACCAGGGACGATTCAAGTTGGTCTAGGCATTTCTTTGATCAAGGCATCCTTTCCATTCCTTGAACACTGAACCATGAACAAACCTCAGCTCTCGTTGAATTTTCTTCGTGATCCATCCCAGCCTTAACTTCTAATGTGTCTGGCAAAAGTCGAGGTATGTATGTAAAGGCTCTCAGAGATAGTTATTACTTCAGACTTTGTACTGACATTAATTTTTTTCAGCATCATCTCTGGTTCATCTGACCGCTTATACACCCAAATTCTACAGCTCAATACGAATCAGTGACTCAATATTCTGAATATGAACTGTTCTGAATTTTTGATTGCAGGCCAACTCAGAGGGATTCCTTCCGGTGCCCCCGGCAAGAGTCTGAGGACGCAAGACTCTTTCACATCTAGGTGGGTTTCCGATTGAAAAGGCATCGACTCACGTTTGAGAACACTCCCCAACGTTTCCACATATACATCGCAGATTTCAGCTGTGCAGGTTGGGCTGAATCTGCTGCACTAAGCGGATCCGCGAGTCGAATCGCTGCAAACCGGCAAATCTCTGTCTTTCAATTTTGTGATTCTGACTTACTATTCATATCCAGGTCCCCAATTGCATGGCATCCTTGACTGAGTCGATACACATGAAACCTCCTCCAATCCCTAGACACATATGGTTGGTAGCACATGATCCGCTTATTCTACTCCAGACCACCATGTTTGTGTCATTCAGTGCTTATTCTTCACAGCTCACCTTTTGTCAGTAATCCGACCGCAATCTGACACTTTGTAGCGGTTCTGTTCTTCCAATCCATTTAGCGGTTCTCACCACGTACGACTCAGTCCCCAACCAAAGACCGTGACTTCAAACAACCTCGGGCATAAAAAGGCTCGACTGGAAAATTCTGGACCACCTATATCTCCACACTTTTGCATGTGCCTGCCCCGTTTCTGGAGAAAGAAAACAGCGGGCACTTGCCCTCGCGCTGCACTGGTCATGGCACTCATAATCAAGATCCAGTGTCTTGATTATGGCCTTTCCGTGTGTTGAACAACCATATTATAGATTTTGAAGACTTTTCATGTTGAAAACAAGTTCCTCTGGAACCATCATACAGTTTCTTGGACGGAATAATCAGAACTAGTCAAACATTGGACTACATTTTTAGCCCTTGCATTGCAAGATTTTTCGGAGGGTTTGTCGGGCACAAAACAATGTATTTAGAGTATCATACCTCCTTCGAGCTTACAGCTGTTTGCGGAACATAAGGCGCAGAGTGTTTTTTTTTTTTTTTTTTTTGCAACATTTTGATTAGAACACTCACCACGACCTCAATTCTGGTCAGAATCCTTCGGGATTAGGTGCGTTCGACTCACACTGAAAATCCGCAGGGGATCAAGTACCGGCTTTTTTGATGTAATTATGTAATGAAATTTCTCCTGAAACATTGTGGTTTCCATTAGAACAGCTGTACCACAATGAATACTGGGCCAATTGACTTAGTTCTTGGATATGTTATGTATCAGAACCAGTTCCAGGGGACTATCAGGTTTGCAGATATAAATCTGCCTGGTAGGCTCTACTTATGTTAGTACACAAATATGGTCTTTGGTAAAGTGAGTGCCAAATCACAATGAGTTGGGATAATGCCCGAAAGAATATGCCATCCCCTGGCACTAGTTCTGATACATAACATGTCCAAAAACTGAGTCAATTGGCCCAGTATTCATTGTGGTACAGCTGATCTAATGGAAACCACAATTTGTCGGGAGAAATTTCATTACATAATTACATCTAAAAAGCCGGTACTTGATCCCCTGCGGATTTTCAGTGCGAGTCAAACGCACCCGCTCCTGAAGGATTCTGACCAGAATTGAGGCTGTGGTGAGTGTTCTAACAAAAATGTTGCAAAAAAAAAAAAAAAAACTCCGCGCCTTATGTTCCGCAAACAGCTGTAATCGCTAACAAATGCTGTGTATCAACAAATGGGCTTGAAAAGGCTGTTCAAGGCAGTTCAATTTTGAACCCTGTGCCCCAGAATGGCATTTTGAATCACATGCTTCGTAATGCCATTTTGAACCACTATTGAATGATTTAATTCGCATTTTGAATCCCATGCCCCAGAATGGCATTTTGAATCACATGCTTCATAATGTCATTTTGAACCTCTCTCGAATGATTTAATTTGGCCGAAAGCAGGAGGGATAAGGGAGCACTTGACATATTTAAGGTTTGAATGGAGCCCACACGATATTCGCATTTTGAACCCTGTGCCCCAGAATGGCATTTTGAATCACATGCTTCGTAATGCCATTTTGAACCACTATTGAATGATTTAATTCGCATTTTGAATCCTGTGCCCCAGAATGGCATTTTGAATCACATGCTTCATAATGTCATTTTGAACCTCTCTCGAATGATTTAATTTGGCCGAAAACAGGAGGGATAAGGGAGCACTTGACATATTTAAGGTTTGAATGGAGCCCGCAAGATATTCGCATTTTGAATCCCATTCCCCAGAGTGGCATTTTGAATCACATGCTTTGTAATGCCATTTTGAATGATTTAATTCGCATTTTGAATCCCATGCCCCAGAATGGCATTTTGAATCACATGCTTCATAATGCCATTTTGAACCACTATTGAATGATTTAATTCGCATTTTGAATCCCATGCCCCAGAATGGCATTTTGAATCACATGCTTCGTAATGCCATTTTGAACCACTATCGCCCGGCGACGTCAGGAGGAGCAAGGGAAAAAATATGAATCGTGTCCTAGTGGTATTAGACCACTGTAAAACAAGTTCTAGACTCGATTAAAGGTAGAGAGGGTGAGTAGATTGTGAAGTAATCTAGCTTACTCGACGATTACCGCGTGAGTGTGGACATTCGACCGATTCTCCAACAATTATCGCCGTTCGCAAAACACGGGAACGGAGCCGCCTCGAGTCACTCCTGGCCAGCGGCCCCTCACACAGCCGGTTTCCCTTCCTCCTCCCTGGCCAGCGTCTCTCCGCTATAAAAGAGGACCGGGTCCTCAGGAGAACTCAACGCTCCTCGCCTTAGCAGCACCCTCGCGCTCATCCGTTTTTCTGGGACCCACCCTCCCGCATTCTCGAGTTTTCCTTTGTCTCATTAGTAAATTCGCTCGTAATTACACGAAGATATGTATGTAGTCATACCGTTCCTTCATACACATCTTTCTTGGGGCTCCCGGCGCCGAGCCGGGAGTTGCCAACTCGCTATTCCTCGCTTGAATTGAGTGCGCCGGAATTAGGGTTGTAAACCCTCTACCATCATACAGAGAGTTTGCTCTTCTCCACCCTACGTGTCTGAGAGTCGAGCCGCTGGAGTCCGCCGCAAACTGGCGGCTGTGTTTTTATGGCCGCACAGCCCCCAGCCCGATCTGATCCTCATGCAGGAGGGCATTGGATACTATCGAGCTCTAACTAGATAAGATAGTTGTTTAGGCACCTGCGGCGCCTAACGCTCTCCCCCTTAGCTACCCCCACTATAGCGCACCAGCTGATGATAAGGCCAATCCCGTGGTAAGAGAAAGGCAAGGCAGTAGGCCCGAAGGCCGAAAACAATGGCCCCCAGTCCAGCGGTTATACACACCGAGTGCGCATTCATTAAAGCGGTGCTCACCTAGGGAATGAGACTGCTAAACATACGTGATTGGCGACAGCCTCGCACAGATTATGTAGCAAAATTGCGTAACGGTCGGAAAACCGACGACCACGCGCAGGAGCTCGCAGAACATTTCATAGTCCTCCGCGTCACGGAAGACAACGATCAGCTGCAGGAGGGTAAGCCATGGAACGAGTCCGGGTCACCCGCAAGTAACTATGGGTACACCCGTGGGAATACTCGTGGGAAACCCGACTCGCGGGTCGGGTACCAGTGCCCAGATTCAGCGAATATTTGAACGCAACCGGATCGGGTAGACCGCCGTTTGAATTAGATGTTTCTCAAATGTTTTTGGCCAAATGTTCGCCAAATGTTGCCTCGAACATTCCCACAACATGGCGAAGCCAATCCCTGAAGGCTTTTCCAAGAACTATATTTCTGAGATGTTAGACCAAACATTTTCCTGAGGTTCCACCGGCAGTGCTTGAAGGTCTGCATCTGCGGTTCACAGAAAGTGTCGATGAGAATGAAGAGCTTCCAGGCCTCTGGCTTAGCGACCAGGGCAGCAGCCGGAAATCGGAAGAGACTCCTCTCTAGCGTCCGAGAAGTGCTTTGTTTTTGCCAGCTTTATTATTCCACATTTTCAACCGCAGGACTGTATTGCAATGCCTTACATTTTCAAATTTGCGATCTTATTGCACATTTTCAAACGCGTGACCGTCTTGCCCTCCTTTACATTTTCACCTCCAGCGCGACTCCAGCAGTAACCATATGAAGTTTGATTAATCAAATGCTGTCTCAACATATAATCCTGCTTAATCATTCCTCTGTTAATCAGGCTGGGGTAGGCAAGCAGGGTAGCATTAGACAGCTGTTATGATGCTCAGACATTCCGTGTGATTGAACGTAATCCCGTTTGATTAAACTAGATTATGTTCTGTTAATCCTCTGTTCAACCAAAAAATCAGTGTTCAAACACTGTAATTGTAAAAATTCCACCTGCCCGGCTCGAACACTGGACCTCCGCAAAACCAAAGAAATTTAAACTGTACACAATAACCAGTAGACAAAGGAACCAATATAAGTTGTGCTGGACACTCGGATACCAGTGTTAATTTACTGTCAATAGAGTACAACTTAGCTACATCCACGCACATTCACTTAGAGCTAGTCGAGTCTGTTTCATTCAGCTTGCCAGCAAAATATGACCTGACTTGACTTGCAGCTGAACCGCAGCCATTAACCGTTCTTTAACGAAATGCGTCGCGATTCTTTGGGTGTGTTTGCCCTTTCTCCATTTATCCGAATTCCCTTTCGTCTTGCTTTCGTCTCAGTCCGCTCTCGTCCTCAAACTTATCTTTCTCTTCCGGATTTTCATTCAAATGTAACCGCATTAGACCAACTGCGAACTGCGCCTACCTCACCACAAAATGACAGTGCACAGCACTGGAAATTTTGCTCGCAGCAGTATGGCAGAGCTATCCCTTACCGTGGAGATCTCAGAGACAATTATCGGGCCTGCAAGCTAAATTTGGGTTAATATTCACTCATCGGATCATCCAACTGTACCTCAGCTGATCAGCTCGCAGCTGTCCGCAGAAGGACGCAGTTTCTCGCAGTAAATTCCCGGCTGTGCCGCAGTTCTCTTCACGTAGTGCTGTAGCCCGCAATTTTTCCGCGCATAAAAGGCCAGTGACCCCGTCTTTCTAGTCCCCCCATCCTTCTCACCCGCAAATCACGCCACGCTCGGTCTGGGTTTCCCTTCTACTGTGTGCTACCAGTGGTCATCAAAACCGACCTTCTCAAACCTCAATTCACTGCTCTCTAATTATCTCCTCAATGTGTTGAACCGCGGACTGCTCGTGATCGTCAATACGAATTCCCTACCCTTCAATCCCCTCAACCCGCTATCCAATCCTGATTAACCAACACAGACCACCCCTGGTCCCCTCAATATGAATTCATCTGTCGTCCTGGTGCGACAACTCATCTGGGGTGTCTTTTGGACTATGGAATACTGTCGGGCATCAATATCAATTAATTTCCTGCCTTTATTCATGCTTTAGGTTGATTATTGTACATGTCGCCTTCCTCCAACCCCATTCCGATTCAATGTGGTCGGCAGGCAAATCTCTGATCTCAAGAAACTTTGGTCGGTTAGTGCTTGGGTATGGGTTAATCCTTTTCGCACATGCATCTCCATTATTTCCCTTGATTTCCTTCGTGCCTTCTCGCATCGGTGTTCATACTGTCTGTGTTCAATATCCTCTAGTTATCATTACTTTAATGCAGATAATTATCACACACTCACTTCGACGCTTACGACCCTAATATCCCGGAGCGAAGCGAGAATCCGTCTTGTACACTGTAAACAGTAAAAGCACTCTATAAGGTACTAATTTTCCAATTTCAGCACTAATATCTAGTACTTCGGGAATAAGTGCTTTTATGTGCACTTTATATTAGTACCTCAGCGGCACTAATTTTCAAAGCACTAAATATTAGTGCCCAACTCTTTTTGCTGCTAATCCTCACTCCTGATGCCCCTGTGTGGCGATGCACGCGGCTATCGTACATCGGGAGAATTCCTGGAACCGGCGTTCATGAGTTGGACCGTGCCGTGTAATGCTACCTACCTACCTACCTACCTACTGTACTCGTTTGTCTTCGCTGCTAATGGACTTCTAAATCTCCCGACATGATAAATCTTATGCCTGTCCGTGATACTTCTTTTCCTTGTTACATTCCTTGACGTATCAGGGAAGGATGACCAGCTCAATCCAGAACGCCAACCATTGGTTTTGTATTGCCGGTAAGGATTGTTAGTTGGCCTCATTAGGAATAACGTCGGGGAACTTTAGCAAGTTTAGGTCATCTCCTTCTCCATTTGCGGCACGGGAAGCGTTTTTTGCGGTTGTTAGGCAGCCGAACGGCGGGAAAGAGGTCTCAGATCCCTGGACTGGACCACGATCAACCACGGACCATGATCAACCACACGAGGTTGCCGTCTATGCCGTTGTCGAAGGGTTTGTCCAAAGGTGGACTGAGGTAATGCCCAAGGTTGAAGCATGCGTACGACAGATGGCCGCAGACGACATACCAAGATTGGCAATAGCGCACTTAGATCCAGGGAAATCAGTATTAATGAGGCGATGGGGCACACGAAGGACTCACTCTAGGTCGGTCAATCTTCTCAAGATCCCCAACATCGCGCAAGATCGGATAAGATCAAGTAAGTCACTGTGACCGAAAAACACCATCACAGCAGCCGCCAGCACCCGAAACCCAGCCTCAGGGCAAAGGGGGGGTATGTGTTTCGCAATCTCTGTTCGATCTACCCTCATCTGTATGCCCCATAGAAAAAACGTAACCAGATCTATCTCTTCTACGAGTCCGTAGAATGTGACGCCAAAGGCAAGGCAAAGGAAGGCGACCGTTACTTTAAATGCTACCACGGGAATCGGGAGATTTTGAACGTCACCGAGAGGAGTAATCATAATACTGCCAGTGAGATCGCAACTTACACGGTGTTCGATATCTTACTTCGTCTTACCCAGAACTCCAAAAACACCTTGAGAAAACATCAATACCTCACTACCAGCTGTATCAGGTCATTCAAAAGCGAACTAGTCCCGTTACGGATTATGAGCGCTCGTTGGCATGTGGTGTTACCCCAATGACCAATGAAATCGTGGCAGAATATATTGCGGAGGGCAAAAAAATCTCGAACAATATCAAGGCTATGTTCGAGAAGCAGGCCGCCGATGCTCAGGTAATTCAGCTTGTCATCACACCACTGCCGCTCATTTTTTATAAGGTCCCGTGGAGCCAAGAGCATTTCGAAGGCTTGGTTGCTAAATGGGTAGCGGCTTGTGACCAGCCCTTCATTGCCGTCAATAAACAGGAGTTTCGTGAGATGCTTCAATACGCTCATCACCACTCTCCGAAGCCACTTCAAATTCCCGGTGACGACGCCGTGAAGCTCCGCATCGAGAAGATGAGTGAAACCATGGTTGCGGGGCTGAAGAGAATTTTTGCGGTGCGTCTATTCGAAAATGCGAACTCTTTGGACACTGATCTAGACCCATGAGAACGCGTCGAAGTTCACCCTGTCCTTAGATGCGTGGACTTCGAGCAACGGATACGCATTTATGGCTATCGTTGTCCACTACATCGGGAACAATGGAAAGTTAGGTGCGTTGAGCCACCTCATATTGCTGTATTTCTACTGACATGCATTTTGCACTCAGAGGAATGTCTGATAGATTTCCGTGAACTCATTGGCGAACATTCTGGTGAAAATATGGCCGCGGCCGTTTGGGAGACCGTGGAAAAATTTGGGCTCGGCGGCAGGGTAATTATCCGATATTTCATGTTCCCCACCTCTGAACAGAGAACTCAGATCGTCGCGTTTGTCATGGATAATGCGACCAACAATGATACCCTGGTGCAGTCGTTCGAGAGGCGTTGTAGGAAGCAAGGTTTCAAATTCTCGGTCAAAGATGGGCGCATGCGATGCCTGCCGCATACCATTCACTTATCGGCTTTGAAGGTTTGTCATTCGCTCCGCGGGGTATACGTACTATTTGGCTCACTGCAGCTGACTAGCTCCTCGAGGCGATTGGGGCACTCACAGAGGAGGAAAAGCGGACAGCCAAATCAAAATCGCGTACCTCGGCTTATCAAGACTCAGCAACAGACTCCCTTTCCAGAGACGCGGACGACGTCATCGAGGACATGGGAGAGAGTTCCGATGGTGAAGTGTACTCCCCTACGAGCATGATTGGGCGTGCCGTCTTCAAGGTAATTTGATTTGTCACTTGAATTAAGATCCCTACTGATCCAACCATCGCCGAAGCTCCGTAAAATCGTTCGACACGTTCGATCCAGTCCCCAGCGGCGCCAAAAATGGGAGGCAGAGGTTAAAAATTCTGGCGCCTTTAAGTCACTCATCCTGATCCTGGATGTGAAAACCCGGTGGTCGTCAACTCATCAAATGCTTCGTTCGTCCTTGTCTTTACGCCATTACAGCTATTCACTTGAAGTGTACAGGTCGCGCGCTAGATTTCCGCAAGGCCATATGTGGCTACATTGGTGAGAACGACGAGAATTCAGAGCTAACGGAGTATGCTCTCTCTGCGACTGAGTGGGCGGCGTTGAAACAGGTCGCAGACTGGCTGGAGGCCTACCGCTATGCGACCACACAGATGTCGACGACAAAGCAGCCGATGCTGTCCAACACGCATGCGTGTTTTCGCTGGCTTCAGGAGCACCTGAAAAAGTCAATTGCAGCGCTTCCGGAGTCCGCTGACCCTGTGCTTCGGGATGGGCTTGTTGCTGCTCATCGCAAACTAAGTGACTACTTCACGAAGTTTGACGAGTCTCGCTACTATGCTTGGGCTACCTGTTTGTGTTCAATGTTTCCTTTGTATTTTGTTCTCAATTGTGACCCCAGTGCTCGACCCACGCCTTTCGTTGGAGGGACTCCGGAAAGACTACGCCGACGACCCTGAACTCTTGGCTGGTTTGGAAAAGGCCAAGGACGATCTGCAGGCACACTACAACTCGCATTATGCAAATACCGACCCCGTGGTGTCTCCGGAAGAGCAGTTAACTGGATCACCAGTAAAATTCAACATCTTTGGCAGATACGCTCCACAAGATGGTTCTGCCGATAACTCAAACAATGAACTTGCAGAGTATTTCAGACTCACTAACGTCCCTCCATCATTTGAAGATACCGATCCACTGAAGTGGTGGTACACTCGCCGCAAGAAATTTCCTAATTTATATCTTCTTGCGCGAGATATGTTATGTATACCAGGTAATGTGTTGCGACACAATGGCAGATTGTTGCTGATATTAATCTTCAGGATCTGCCGTTGCCGTTGAGCGCATTTTCTCCGGGGGGCGCGACACCATTGGACTTCGTCGCGCAAGTCTCAAGGCGGAGACGATTCAGACATTGATGTTTGTCAAAGCCCGTTTGCGCTTGGAGAGAGAAGTAGTTTACCAGGGCAACTTAGTAAATTAACCCAAATTATGTGCTATTTGTACCCGTCGAAACGGCCGTAACGGGTTCGACGGACGGGACCCGTCCGTCGGGACCTTTCATAATTGCCATCGACGGACGGGTGGACCCGTCCCGTGGGCAAAAACGGCCGTTTTTTCGACGGCCGTCACGTTTAACGGACGGGTCGGAGCCCTAGCCTCTGCACCATCACTGTACAACTTGTCAGTGTTTTTCATCTCCTACTTGAACACAATTCTTTCAATCTCTCACCACTCTGGCCGCCTATCTCTCACTCTCGCTGCCAATGGCCACAAACTTTCGAGGTTGACCTCAACATTGTAATCGGCCCTCCTATGGACCTATTTTGTTTTAAACTGTACTGCAGCACTGGTATCTGATCAAGAATCCCATTCAAAGTATGTATGTTGAAACAATTCGCGCCGCTAGCGTTTGCATGTTGACGTTGTATTAATTGGTTCAACCTTCCACCAAGGTTTCTTTTTGAGACTCAGGTCGTAAACTACTCAAATACATTCACCATGAGTGCCAGTCAGCTTAAAGAGTCCACTGGCTGAGCATGCACACTTTACAACTGTTTGCGCCGATCTGCGTCAGTACGTGCGCCGATCTGCGTCAATGCACAGCCACCCTGCGCTGCGTCAGTTGTGCTGGTAGATTATAGCCTTCAAATATGAAGTACTATCCATTTCAACCATTTCCTGTCTTAGTACTGGCACTGCTCGGAAAAGCTTCTCCAGGAACATATTGCGCAAATTGAGAACATCGGCTAAGGCCGTGGACTCCAGCAGGTGATGTTCCGGGGTTTCCACTGAGTTCAGGCCAAAACGACAGAGGCGCGCTTCTCGTGGGACTTTGGGCTTTACATGATCAACGTGGCGAAGCCTTTCAGTGGCCAATAAATGTGTGGAAATCATCACAGAGGTCAGAGCTTCTCTATACCTCTGGTTTCTCACCAATGAGAGGTAGTGCCATAGGTAAAGTGTTATCGCGACGGGAGGTTTGTCTTTCTGTGGTTCACGGCATTCATGTAACAAGTAAAGTTTGTCGGAGGAGTCAACTTGATACTGCAACCATTGTAAGGCCAACACTTCGACAGATTTCGCGTATACTTTGGTGCTCTCGGGAGTAGCACCTTGAATCTGTGGAGGTGGGCATTCAAATGGCAGCTTGGTGCCGTGGTACACAAATCTCCGAACCATGACTTCTTCCCACGTGCGGCGAGTTCAATTGAGCTATTGAGACATGCGCGCGCAAGGGGGGGGGAGTGCGAGGCCAAGGAGATATTGAAGATACCCCAGTAAGACCAAGTATTGTCTGACTCGGAGAGGCATGATTCCGGTTTCGGTGAATAGCGGCGCGAGCATAGATTGGGAATGGACATTCAAGATTTGCCAGAGGAAACTGACCTGAACATCGCATAATTTTTTGACATGGACGTCCTCGCTGTCTGGTGATACCTCGCATCCGTGGATAAGATGGTAGTCAATGCGAGCCATGTAGAGTTGCTTGTATTCTTTTGGGGTCAGTCGGCCAGTAGAATCGTTGAGTCCCATGATTCGATGCGCGCAGTGCCGAGCTGTGCTTACTTTCTCTGAATAGTGGGATTCAAACAAATTGCGACTATCGGTGCGAATATGAACGCCGACATACTTTTCGTACTCCGCGATGGTCAGAAAATTACTGCCGAGTCGAAATTCAGGAAGGGGTCTCAGTATGGGCCCAAAGATTAAAATCACTGTCTTCACCAGATTGATGACAATGGAATTCCTGGAACACCCGACGGCCACCGCATGAGTCAGATGAACAGCGTCAAATTTGTTTGCTCCGGATCCCCATCAAGTTAAAAAATTGAGTCGAACACGGTGGGGAAAAAAATCAGTGGATGTGCTGTGATTTTGTTTCAACCTAAACATTGAGCAAGTCGTTCGTGCAGTTAGCGGTGTTTGGTGTTTGGTAGAGGCAGAGACATCGAATTACAGATCAGCCTTCGGCACATTTCACGGAGCTCTGGGACGAGATGTGGGTCCGTCCGGGTGGACTACTCGTCTTAAATTACATATTTTGCACCTAGGCTAGCCAGCCAGCGAGTTGCCACAAAAATGGGTTGGCGGCGAACGAGGCGTTGATAGTTGAAGGAAGTTGCATTAAATTTGATAAATCACAGGTTAGAATGAATTACAAGTAAGACAAAATTACTTGTGCGGGACGGAGGCATGAACAATGGGGAAACATAAGCTTCACAGTGGTCTTGTGCGGTCGAACCCCTGCGGTGTTCAAGTGGCTTGCAAGTGGTGTTGAAGACCTCGAGGAGGAGTATGGAGTACCAACTGTAGAGTGGTGATGTATGTTTGTGCCTAGGTGCGGCGATGAATACGTGCATCAATGCGTTGTTGCGTGCATGGAATCCCACAATATGATTAGAGTGTGACACTGCGTCAGTGTGACAACGTCAATCTTGCAACGTCAATCAAACGCCGATTGAGAAACGTCACAGCGCCGATCAAACGTCAGTGCGACGTCACTTTCACCCTGCCCGATTGCTGGAGCAGAGCATTCAATATTTCAATTTGAAGGAGAAATGAGAGACGTACATGGATATATGGTCTGCACCCCGCTTCTGTGCCAAGAGACATTAGTTATTTGAACCTTACACCGTCAGGGGAACACAAACTTGGTAGATGCTGGTCATCTTCGGCTCGGGGATGTAATCGAAGTTGTAGGAGGCAAGTTCCGCAAAGCCCGAAGGGTGCTCGCGACGGTTGTGAAAAAAATCGCAAATGGATTTGTATAATGAACGAGCTAACGGCTGCAACCGTGATGGTGAGCAAATTGAATCTCTGTCGAAGGTATTGGCACTGACTGCGCAGGATGGACATGGCGGTGGTAAAGAGATAAGTGAGCGACGTGTTTTTAGGTGCAGGAGGTAATAAAAGGGATCTGTGGAATGGGGAGAAGGCGATCTTTAGAGCCGCGCCAATTTCCTGCAATTAAGGATGAGAACACATCGGCGGAAGAGGAGGTAGAAATTTCTACTGGATATTGGTCATAACGTCCAGAGATTCTTTTTTGTTCTGATGTTAGCCCCGTCAGAATCTGGGGGCCAAGTCGAAATCGGGTGTCCGAAGCGGGAAGATTTGAATTTAGCAGGGTCCTCACGCGCTAGATGCGTGGCCTTGCGATAGGCGTGGGATAAATTGTTGTCGTAAAGCAGGAGACCGCTTGTTCCGCCGACGCCAATGTGATAGGACCGGGAAATAAGGTTGAATCGCTGATAATCGCAGTCACGGATGTGAAGGTCTTGGAATCGCAGTAACATGTAGGCAAGGTCGGTGACCTGAAATGGAGTGTCGCTTGGGATGAAGAACTCAACTGCATACCGTGCGGATTTGCGATTATTAGACACCATGATATCGAGCGCTTTCATCCACACAAAAAGAATCGAGATGTTCTTGGCATGACGAATTGTTGCAAGGACGCAATTAGTGCGGTACACTGTCGAATTAGGCTTTTGATAAATCAGTATTATGTCCGAACGGTCAAAGAAAAATGTACCGCAATCACAGAGGGCAGAGTTTCCATTCCAGCGGCAATACCCGAATCTCACACCGAATTAACAATGGTAATGATATTTTTGTGCACGTCGGGAGAGGAATGAATAACATAGTCACCCTCCTCCGATACGCCCAGTACCCTTTGAGCTGTGGATGCATAGTCTGAGTGTGTGGAATGGCACAGAGTTTGGACAGACCGCGTCGCGCGAAGGGTCTGAAGAACAGCCAATAGTGGTGAGCTGACATCTTACAGTCTTGCTGTCGGAAATAACACGCATTTTTATAGATGCTGCGACGTTCGCAGACATCCCCGCAAGCGATTGCAGTCTCTATTCTTTCGGGTCAGTCCGAAATGGAATGATAGCGGAAGACCCGTGCGCAGGAAAGGCGGTTATTGAGATTATTGGGGTCGCGCAATTATGAAACAAAAAAATTGCAATGCATTTTCGGGGGCTATGTGTGCAGGAGATGTCCGAAGATCTGCTTGCAAACGAAATGGCGTTGGAATTGTGATTTCTTAGATTGTCGGAAAGAGTTCCCATATATTTAATTGAAAGCCGAGCGCCCGTGTGATAGGAATTCAGGGTCTGCTTCTAGAGGTTTGTACGCCAGGGTTGTGGCAAGATCCGGTCGACAGAGAAATAGCGCTGGAATTATCACTTCCAAAATCGGTCAAAATAGCTCCCAGATATTCAGAGTTGACAGTGGAAAGGCGGAGTGAGTCCACTGAGCAAGAGAAGGACGATTAAAGCCAAATACTGAATATAAGTAGTATGTAGCACCGAGACTTGTATGTGGGGCGAGCGGAGTCGACAGCCATGGTGGTGGTAAGAAGCCGAGCGCGTGACAGACAGTGTAACGCAATGTAACAATCCAGAGTTCTGGGTCGTTCATCAACATGAGGTTGTTTGAATTATTTTTACAGTGCGGAAATGAGAACCAAACTTACGGGCTGGCGCAGAGCCTATTTGACCAGCGCTCCTGTTGATGCACGGCTCTTTCCGGAAGTCAGTGCGACTTGAGTTCAATTTGACACGGCTTCAAGTTCGACACACATTCAGCGAACAGTAAGTAGTACAATCAGGACGGAGCGCAATCCGAGGCATTCAATACAACAAATATTCTACTGTTTCGCTTTCTTCTTGCCCTTGCCTTTCACGGGCGTCTCTTCCGCAATTTCTTCAATGTCGTCGTCGTCGTCGGGAGCCTGAGAAAGGCTGTTGCTGGATGCGGGACGCTTCAATTTTTTAGAGCTAAAATAGAGAGATCAGGAGCGAGAATAAGTAGCGTATCAGGAGTTAGACCTACCGAGTTTCATGGACAGTGACCGTCGAAGGCCCAGCAGTAGGCGCTGTGAAAGAGGAAATCGGACTGCAATTGAGAGCATCAGAAATGCGTATCATAGTAAAATGAAACAAGAAATTACTGCACTGCAATGTCCGGTGAAGAAGTCTGCGCATCGGCCGATGAATATGCAGCAGAGGTGGGGGTCGAAAGAGATCCGGTTGGTAAATACTTGCGGCGCTTGACGGGAGTTACAGTGTTGCTGGATGAGTCGGTGGACATATTCGTGGTTGCCTGTGCAATAGAGTGTGGGCCCAAACTCAACGCAACATGGTCGAGGGCGATCTGCAGGAGAGTGGAGTTGGAAAAGCCGTTGCACTGTCCAAGGAATTGGGTGCAGCTTTGGGCGCGAGGAAGGGGGACGTTGGCCCAACGTCTCGTTGCTGGATACACACAGTTGGAGGTGTGAATAAGTGAGCAACGTCAAGCAAATGTTAGTGAATAACACACTGGACAGCGGAACTTTTGAATGCTCCGCTGACATACTCCGTGACCGAGAGCGTGAACACTTTGGTGCCGTCGTTGAGAGCTTGGGGATTGTGCTGCGCAGGTACGTGACCAACACCGCAGACGAATGTAGGGCAGTCCGGGATGTGTTCCTGTCAGGGGAAATAAGTGATACGGCGAGTTCGAAGTGATGTAACGCACATCATATTGCTCGTCATTCGGATCCCCAGGGAATGCCGCGAGGTAAAGGGCGTCGAGTTCGATAGGTTTGCCAGTTGGAGCGAAGGCTTTTGCGACGACAAATGCGATTGTATTGTCGGGGAGCGGTGCATCGCCAGAGCCAGAATACACACGGAGAGTGGCAGATGGATAAGTTTCGACATTATCAGAGGTAGATTTGAGCGAAGTCATGTAATGGTTGTGGTGAATCGGAAACGTAGCGCCAGGGAGAAGCGTAGCGATGCGTTTCCCTTGCGCGAGCGCGAAAAAAACGAAAACAGTGAAGCTGGACATGGTGGTGGTATGGGGCACGTCAGAATGGGCATCCACAGTAGATATGTCGACCAGATAGCCGCGGCGAATTCAAGAAAGGTAAGTTGAAGCGCCAAAAAAGCGGGGACGAGGTGTTGATAGGGCGTGGTTGGAGCGTGGACACTGGACCCAACACATTGGAGCGGTAAGAGCCTCGCCTCTGCATTCCGAATATGAATATGAACCACGAAGTTGGCACGCTACAGCCTCGGTGCAGACCGGTGCGGGTGTAAGAGGGACATGGCAGTTGTTAGTCAAAATTGATTTGCTCGGCAATAAGCGAGTGCTGCCGAAACAAATAGGTACATATCTGCTTCGGCAGAAGTAGCGTTCGTGGCGTGATCCTGCGAAGAACAAACAGCTGCATACTGATACGAGACATCAGCTTGATACATGAGGTATGGGAGCATTTGAAGATGCATTACACACAGGGTGTGACCAGACTCCCAGCAGGCAGAAAAAGTATTAAAATTTTCTTTGAAACCTAAGATTTGATCGTGGGAAAGTATTTATAAGCAGATTACATAAGGGTGTCGGAATCCCACGTCCTCTATCTTACTGACAGTAGGCTCGTGACCATGTCGCGTCCGCCGACAAGCCGAAGATGCCAGCGACGCGCGATGACTTTCCGCATTTTAGACATTTGCTGGGTTAGGGTTAGGGCTAGGGTTATGGATATTTCCGGTAAAACTCGGTCAGGGCCTCTGGAGCGAAGAGGTCAGAGTGTTTCACTCACTTGTTGTGTGAGCTGTCGTACCCTTTAAACTGGACGTAATACCAGAGGCTGTGGTACCGGATGTTAGCATCCAGGATTTCCTCCATTTCCCACTCCAGAGCATCACCGGGAGCTTCAGGGAGGACTGGCCCAGGCTCGTCGTGACGGGGCCGGCCCTCAAAGGGGTCATCCTCTGCGAGCTGCAGCTTCACAACCGGAAAGACCGGGTGGAGCCGGGAAAGGCGGGGTGGTAGGTCCAGCTTGTAAGCTCCTCGCTTGGTAACCTTGAAAGGGCCAAGGCGTCGGTGCAACAAACCGTGAGACGGCCGGGTGGTCCAGATGTCGGAGGCATCTAGCCACACTCGGTCGCCGACCTTGATTTCCAGTGCTGGAGTGCGCCGGCCGTTGTAGTACCGCTTGTACTCCTCCTTGGCCTTCACGAGTGTGGCCCGGGCTAGAAGCAATCTGGTCGCGGAATTAGTTCACGGACTCCACCTTCGAACACATTCCATTTGGCTCGAACCCCATCCGAGGGAGCCGACCAGTATCGGTCATAAACGGGACCTGCTGCATGGAAGAGTGGACGTGGTTGTTGTATGCGAATTCCGTGGCTGGCAGGAACTCATCCCAGTCATCCTGTTTGTAACTTGTGAAGATCCGGATGAACTGTTCGAGCTCCTGGTTGACGTGCTCGGTCTGGCCATCAGTCTGCGGGCGGGCTCGATGCCAATGAGATGCCAGAGCTCCCGGGTAAACTCCGCAATAAACTGCGGGCGGAACTCGGTGACAAACATGTCCCAGGTGCTGAATGGGAGAGGGACCTTGGCTAACTGGCGCTCGGCCCAGCGCTGCGCGGCGTCCTTTGCCATGAACATCATAGTGAAGCAGACGACCCTCTCCTCAGAAGGCTCACCGCCCTCGACAAAGGCCTCCGGAAGAAGCCGGGCGTACATCTGGACAGCATGGATGAACTCGCGGCCTTGTTTCCGGTCGCCATCGAAGACAAACGAGGGGGCGGCCGAAGGACCGATTTTGTCTTGGGAGTGATATTCTGAAATAAACCTGGACTTACTGGCGGAACCGGTTCGGCAAGGCCAGAAGCAGGGGAAGCAGCGCTGGAGGTGTTTTTTCTTAGGAAGGTTTGGATGTCTGCGAGAACGTCTTCCATCCAGTCCATGCGAGCGGCGATACTGGCGGCAGCAGTAGCAGGATCAGCAGCGTCAGACATGGCAGGATACAGAAGAGGGGAGGAGGGGGCAAGATTCGAGTTTGGGGAGACCGGAGGGCTATCGGAGTTGTCCAAGTCGGCTCTAGCAAGCCTCGCAATCTTGACCAGTTAATCCCTTAGAGTCTTTTTTCTGCTGTAACGGCAACTTTGAGGCCCGAGAAACTCAAGAGTCCTGGCGAGGGGAATCCGAAGATAAATAGGGGAACTAAACTACTAGTACAAATACGGCACACCTGGCGAGGGGAATCCAAAGAGAAGAAAGACTAAAAGGATTCCCATGCCAGCGCCCATTTATATATACTGTCCAATTTCGGAGTATCTACGGAGAAATGGCGGCCCGCACTAATCTAAGTGATGAACAATGATCCCGGGCTTGATCGCAGATGGAATGCCATCGTGACCGGGATCGGCCGAAAGCGGATAGGTGGGATCGGCTCAAAGGGGAAAAAGGGGAGTGTCCCCTGACATTAGCACCCTGAGATGACCCCAGAAATTTGGTTACACGGGCACATAACCCAGGTTTTGCCCATTACTCTGGACTCGCACACGCAGGCCATCGACGTCCACGCATCTGGCCAACGAATTCCCTGGTGAATGGTGTTTACCTTTGCGGCCCATCGAAATTGAACACGATTCAACGCAGCTTTTCTGACCCATCGCAGCGGGACCGACAAGAAAGTTGTAACCTTAATCAGAACCGGCATTGCTCATGCGTTGACTCCCCATGCCTGGGAGCGAATCTTTCAAGAATTGCACATTCGGAATCGCGATTTTGCAGAGCAATCCTACCTGCATGCACTCAAAGATTGCTCTGCCCAGCAGCGACCGGACAATCTTGTCCCATTTTCCTCATTCAGTGAATGAAAAGGATATGCCGGCTTCTCGCCCTCGCGATGGTACATTAACTCAGTCTACATCGACTACGTGAGCCATGCCAAGCATTATCAAGACCAAGCGATGTCGGCCTTCCAGCGGCCGAGTTTGGCATTCCTACTGTTTGGTTAACAATTTATCATTGCAAGCCTTTGGCTGCAACGAGGAAAGCAAAGGAAGCAAATCCCGAGAGACAGTTTTGCTTGAAATTGAGCCGGCTATCATCCGAGCGACTCGGATATGAGAAATGGCCCAAAATGTGCTCATACAGCGGAATTTGTTGGGTTGGCGGACTGATTGCACAGCATTAATAAGGCGGGTTTGGTTAACGATTTATCGTTGCAAGCCTTCGGCTGCAACGAGGAAAGCAAAGGAAGCAAATCCCAAGAGACAGTTTTGCTTGAAATTGCGCCGGCTATCATCCAAGCGACTCGGATATGAGAAATGGCCCAAAATGTGCTCATACAGCGGAATTTGTTGCCCTCCTGCAAACCTCGGCAGACATTCCGGCGGAATGATTGCACGGAATTGATAAGCCGAGTTTGGCATTCCTACGAGAATAACAGAAAAGGAGAAACATCAAACGAGAAGTACCAGCTGCCTACGGCAACGTGCTCGCCGCATTCACCGCATTTTGGACAAATCTAGACTGACGTCTGTTTAAGTCTGCTGATTCTCGCTTTGCAGACCTAGACAGAGGTCTGTCTAGGTAAGGACCACCGGGAAATGCCGAGGCACTCTTTTTTTCCTTCCCTGTCCAGGGGAGTTGTCGGATGCCGATGAATGGGCCTTGAATGCCCATGAGAGAAGCGGGTCTCTCGTCTTCCGGCACCGAAGTTGGTCGGACGTCGATTTTTCATCTATACGTAAACTTAACGTAAACCTCATTCGTCATGAGGAGGATCAATTACGTGGTAGTCACGTGCATCATCAAACTGGATCAAATCCCGCGCTTCCACCCTGTCAACCTCGGCATGGCGTTCCGGCGCCAACATCTTTCCCAACAAGTTCCATTCCAACACCCAGCGTTCCTGGGGCAGGGCGGGCAGCGTAGAAAAGGACATGGATGTGACTCGGAGCGACCTACCTGGACAGACCTCTGTCTAGGTCTGTAAAGCGAGAATCGGCAGACCTAAACAGACGTCAGTCTAGATTTGTCCAAAATGCGGTGATTGTTGCTCTTCGTAGGCAGGCTGATAATGAGTCTAGGAATTTATGATGACAGGACACTGGGCCGCAGGGTTGGGACAGATTCGTGTTGTACCTTTTCATTCAATTCGACAGTCACGCGTCACGCACCTACCGCCGCCGCCGCACGCCGTGTTGCAGGTGCCTCCGGGGGTTAGCTTGAACTTTTCTATTGTCGATTTATCGGATTTCCTTGGTCCCCCAAAAGTCGGGGTCTGTGTCGGATTATTTTAAATACTACAGCATCACTTGACGAACAACATGGTTTTGTCGGTACCGGGTTTGAACTTGATGTGGGAAAACCGGGTACCACAAGCACGGCGGGCACAGTTTGTTTCGATCACGATGTGCACCCCCAAGCTTCAGGTAGAGTCGCGGACAATCAAAGCCCACAAATTTAATTGTGACTTATCTGTCAATTCTGGTGAACATCTGAGTTCAGAATCAGATCCAGCGTGAAAAAATACGTCGATTGAGCACCAATTTAATTTTTTCCCACGAGAAATAAGGAACGGCCAATATTTTGGACCATTTGAACGAAAATTGTGACCGGTAAACTGACGAACTGAGGTCTCCGAGAACCTCATGGAGTGAGAAGGTTGTGTGGATTCTGCTCATGCCACGGAGAATTTGAATCTTCTACAAATCTGACAATTCCATTGCATAAATGAGACTCGTCTACACTATAGTAGACTCGTGACCAGTCTGCCTGCGGCAATTGACACATCGCCAAATGGGTTGTTTCTGCACAGCTTAAAATGTTTCTGAAATCATTAGTTTCTATACCAATATATAGGGGAATAGACAGTTACTGAGGCTCAAAGTTTTGGAGGTGCTAAATTGGATATTGAAATGATGAGAATCAGGTATGTTTCCATCGCTTCTGAAACTTCCCGTTTCGGATGTGATTTCCGCCCAGTTGAAGCCGATGCTGAAACTATTAGTTTCAGCAACACTTTTGGCCACGATGAAACAATAAGTTTGTGACCGGATTTCGGCGGGCCGCCAAAACAATAAGAATCAGCCACACAGAAACGAAATCTAGACTGGTCTAGACTGGCCTAGAATTAGTTTTGGCAGGATGATTCTTATTGTTTCGGGAGCCCGCCCAAACTGGGTCCGAAAGCTATTGTATTCCCGATGCAGATTGATCTCCAGATGTGTTATTTGGACATCCTCGACAATCTTCATCGCGTCTGTCTCTCCTCCAGGGTAAAACGGCCGCGGAGCGGCGCGCACTGTAAACTCATGATGTGGCGGAACCTCACTAACGGCTGGTTCTGGCATGGGAGCAGAGGACTCTTCCTTCTACCCTGAGTACATATGACGAATTTAGTCTCACATACAGTAGATGTTCAAGAGGTATTAAATCTAACCCATAATTTTACTCCCGGAAGATCAAATGTGAGCAAGCTCGAACCGTCATGGAATATAGTTGCATATAACCCGCAATTATTGACCGCCATTGTCCCTCCGGAGGACAGCCGAAATATGGTTTGTGCCCTTGCTCGCAGGGCGTTCAAATCCGGAATGCAGGGCATCTATTCAAACCTCAAATACGTCCTCTTATTTAGTCTCTCGGTGACAGACACTCTAACATTTGAAGCTCGTACCTCGCTTGTTAGAGTCTGTTTGTTACCGCGGGGGTCGGATCGTGTAGCCGCGCTATTATGTGATCTTACATAATCCGGAAATCACCGGCCAACACCGAATACCGTCGTTTACCTTCCCCAAGCCTGGCACTCCTGTGAAAAGTCTTGTCAGTGGTCTTAGCGAAATGCACAGCATGTTCACAAAATTTCCCGTCCAGTTTGACCCATTTCTGAGTATCTTGCACTCAGCCTCAGGCAATCACATGCCTGAAGCACGGTTCAATCTAGGCTCGTTACCAGCCTGCCTACGATGAGCAAAAAAATGTGGCGAGCACTTTGCCGTAGGCATGCCGGTACAACTCGGGACAAACAAAAGGGCTGAGGCCGGAGTTTGAACATTTTCCTTTTCCCTCCTTCTGGGCCCATTTTAAGTCGGTTGCAAAAATTCAAAAGAGATAGCAGAGTCTCACCATCAAACCCTCAAAATCTTTCTCTTCAGAATTGTCATTAAGGGCATATTCGGCGTGCTTTGAACGCTCCAATCTAATTGAGAATTGATGGCATAGCATAGCCACCGTGATGCCGTTGATCGGCACCACTCAAATTTTCAAACTCCGGGCTCAGCCCAATTGGACAGCCCGAATTGTACCAGCCTGCCTAAGGCAAAGTGCTCGCCACATTTTTTTGCTCATCGTAGGCAGGCTGGTCACGAGCCTAGGTTCAATCGCGGTCCTTGCAGGATGAGTTCTAGGGCACATTTTGAAATCCGAAGAGACAGAATTGCAGGCACAGCCAAGCCAACCTATCCTATGGCAAAATTGAATGAAATATCGCGTCATCCATGAACAAGTTTTCATGACTTGATGGCTGCTTACGTGACATTACATAATAGCGTCGCTACACGGTCCGACCCCCGCGGTAACAACAAGACTATCCCTTATTCCTGCTGAACCCGGCCGAAATACATTATAATGCACCCGGATGGTCGGTTCCATTGTGGGGCATGGGGTTCAAAATGCCATTGTGAGGCACGGGGTTCAGAATACTGTACTAATACATTCAATTCGTATGTCACACATCACACCCGATTTCTGAAAACCCCTGCAATAATTTTTTCTCGATTTTAGCGGATTTTGGAGATTTGTCACGTGCATTTATGATATTAGTACAGTACTGTTCCAAACTGTATGAGTGAAACACATTTTCGATCGTTACTGAAGCAGTTGACTTGAAACGAGAAACGGCCGGAGCGTTATGGGTTACTATTGAAACATTTTTGGATCACTTTTTTGAGCTTCTGGGCGGAAACGCTGAGATGTAACGATTTTTTGAGTGAAACAGGCGCCCAGTTACACGTCACAGAGGTCGAAAATTGAAACAAAACGTACCCTGCATTACCCGTTACGTTTCACTCATACAGTTTGGCACAGTAGGTCCCTCCCTTGTCCCTGCGGAGGACAGCCGAAATACATTGTTTGCCCGTGCTCATGGGGCATTCAAATCGCCCCAAACCACTAGGTTCAAGTCATGAAATGGATCGCCAAAATACACAGTCCATGCTCTGATTTACCACCAGGCACCAGGACCCATGGTTGTCTAGAACGACTGAACCCCGCATGACTTGGTATATTTCGTACTCCTGAACACCGCTGTACCATCATACCACAGACCAGTGCTCGCCCAGTGCGCCAAATGAACAAACATTCACTTTAGACAGTACAACTGACCTGGAGATTCACATCGGCTGGTCGCCAATTTGGTATTTTGGCAGTAATTGGTTTTCAGTCATTTACAGCTAATGTCGGAACCGAAGGCGCGAACAAAATTTCCTGTTTTGGACGCTTTTCGACCGATTTGCTCGTATCTCTCTCAGTTCTGCTCCGATTACCTTCGTATATAGACCAATTGCCTGGGATAATTGGTGTGCAATTCGTGATTGGAACAGAATTGGAAATTTTTATTTCTTTGGGTGATTTTACAAAGTGATCCTTGTTCAACTTCAACAGGCGCTATCTGGGTTATATCTTGTCCGAACCAGCTGACTTTTTGGCATGAGAGACTTACATGCATTCTGATAAATGTGATAGGACCAAAAAGTAATTATATATTCACCCTTACAATGCAATTGTGCCGAGAATCTTCCTCTTTATAAAATTAGCGTGTCTGTCTTCTGAAGCCGTATCTCCATATGGTTAAATTGCGCAGCATGATCAAAGCACGGCAGATTAGCGCCATCCAACGGCATGCACAAATCAATCATTCACTGCGTTCCGTGGCGTTGTCAGCCGCGTTTGAAAGCGTGGGCCGACAACGGCCGATCCAGGGCCGTCAACCGGTGTCGGCATACGTCTCGAATTGGTTGGCCGTCGTTAACCGATGTCAATCTCTGTTGCCGACGGGGCCGCAGAACGCAATGATTATATTCAGTTCTGCTCACATGCCGAACCGCAGAGTGCTTGATGGCTGGCTCAATAGTGGAAATGCCGTTTTCTGGAGATCAAATCTTTTGGAACTTATTTACTGCTCTCCTCAGCTTCGCATGCATTCACTAGAGTTACAGTCAGATGCGTCGTTTACTCCAGCTTTACCACATTTCTGAGTCAGAACATCTCAAAACAACCTTCTCGGAGTACAGTACAAAAAGTCACAAACAAACAAGGTGAGCAAGTGGGAGCCGGCGCGAAGCGTCGGCGACCGCTTGTGATATTTCAGTAAAGCAACAGTGATTTGACGGCACCAGTGAACATATGACTAATTTTGGCTCTATGACATCTGTTAGAATGCATGTGAGTCCCCCATCTCAAAAAATCAGCTTGTTCAGGCAACATCTGGCTCAGGTAGAATCTGTGGATGCCAAAAAGGGCTCACCCTGTAAAATCACCAACAAAAAATATTTTCACAATTCTGATTCTATCACTAATTGTGGAGGAATTATTCCAGCAGATTGGGATATGTTAGAAGGTAATCTGACCAAAACTAACGGCCTGAAATGATTGCACAGTGGTCAAAATACTGTTTTGGTGCGAAATCTCGGCGCACTGTGCCGAGGTTCACGTGCATTTGTTTGGATTGACTGCGCCCTCAGCTCTCGTGCAAATGCACCAGGGCCTTCAAAACAAATCTGAAGAGACATTTCCAACCCAAATTTCGCTGGCTATCATCCCAGCAATACCCGGCCAAAATCTGGCTTGAAATGATTGCACAGTGGTCAAAATACTGTTTTGGTGCGAAATCTCGGCGCACTGTGTATCAGACCATGATAAACTCTTCATATCCGCCCTCTGGAAGGCGCTTCACAAGCTGACTGGCATAAAACTGAAGATGTCTTCAGCCTTCCACCCCCAGACTGATGGTGCAAGTGAGCGCACCAACAAGATGCATTTGTTTCGGATTGACATGGAGAATGAAACAGTTCTGCAACACCAAATTAGCCCAGATAAATTGCTACACCTATCGTACTTGTCAGCACTCACCAATAACCAGTCCAGTAGCTCTTTTTAACCTGCAGCTTCGTAACTCGACGGGGCAGACGTACATATAACCTGTCACAATACTCCTTTGACACAGACCCTTCGCAAATGAAAATTCGCCTCCAGGGGGACTTCTTCAGAAGTGGGGAGAGTGAGTTAAGCCAACGCTGTGACAATAAGATTTTAGTTTTGGTGCGAAATCTCGGCGCACTGTGCCGAGGTTCGGGTACATTTGTTTGGATTGACATGGAGATCCCTCAGTTCTTGTGCAAAGGCACCAGGGCTGTCAAAACAAATCTGAAGAGACAGTTCCAACCAAACTTCGCTGGCTAACATCCCAGCAATACCTGGCCAAAATCCAGCTTGAACTGATTGCACAGTGGCCAAAATACTGTCAAAATACAGTTTTGATGTGAACTCTCGGCGCACAGTGTATGAGCCACGCATATTACTGCAACAGTCAGTCACCTTCGGGATGTGCAGTCACCTTGATTGTCACAGCGCCGTTTTTTTGGCGGGTGCCGATCCTGTCGAGCGGGCGCCTAGTTTGACGGGAGCACTTGCGAGCACCTCCGCGTAGCGAGCAAGTCACTAACACCGACCAACTCAAAATCTAATCAATCACAACTCAAACTTCAAATGCTCTCGTGTGTGTGTTCGGTGGAGGTAGGGCACGTATCCCACATCAAGATGTTATTCAATTCAAAGGGACAAGCGGCCAGCAGAGCTAGCTCAGATAGCGGGAGAGCACTTCAATTCAATTGAGTTTCGAGTTCAAATCCATCAGCACCCGGGGGCTCAGGTACGTCGGCATACCCTGTGCCGACAAGCCCACAGGACGTTGTGGTAGCCTTCGTGTCCGTGGCAGGCCCCACCAGCGACACGACTACTTTCTCGTTAAACAAGCAACCTCCAAGGCAGTTAGATAATAGTCCAGGATTAGAGCCATTGCATGGCTCACCTTTCGTCCCGACCGCGATGCCTTCAAAGTCTTTTCCGCTCCGCGTACGTCTCCCAGGCAAGACTGGGATGAGGCTGACGAGCTTCTCAGACGGTGGCGGGGACCCCTCTACCCATCCCTTCCACCCTTTCATAGCAGCGACCTGCCGCGGCACAGGCAACTTGCGGTGCTGGAGCTGTTTGAACGACGCGCGGGCTGCGCTGGATGAATTGTATGGGCCCGTGGTCGACATGGGAGTTGAGGGTAGGAGTAAAGGTGGTGGCGTCACCGACGCGGAACGTTGCATGGTGACAATACGGATATGTGGTCGCGCGGCCCGCGCGTGCAAGAAGGATGAACTAGAGGCGGCTGTTGGCTTTGACATGGTGTTTTCTTCCCTCTGCACTTCATCGCCATCCGTCCCCAGCAAGTGAGTATACGCTCCCACGTCTGTAGAAAGACTGGTCAATGATGTAAAGTCGCCAGCGAGAACGGCGGTGGCTGTCCGGCGTCTCATGGGGAGATATAGATGGCGGTGAGGAAAAGTTCACCAAAAAGAACGATACTGGGGTGGGAAGAAGGTGGTGTGACTGTATATAACCTCTCGGCAATCCATCGCCATGCGATGCCGCCTTAGACCTTGATCGCATGCCGGGCATCCAAAAGGGTGATTTCCGATTCCCACGCGCCAAAAATCACCAAAATACCCCTGGGAGCCTATTTTTGCGCAGGATTTCACCAGACCACAAGTTTTTGTCCGGACAGTACCTAGCTATCAAGGGCATAGGCCTCTGTGATTAAAGACACTGTTGTGTCGTGTATCCTCCTCCTCCTCCGATTCGACTGCTATGTACTGTACTATTCGGACCAAATTTTCACTCTTTTCGCAATTTTCGCTCCCCGAGATGCGATAAATTTCCTTCTGAATTAGTGCAATTTTTCAAAGCCTAAAAACAAATTGGGTGCAGCCACAACCTCTCCACACTGAATCAGGTGATTCGCCTGAATTTTGGATTCGGAGCGCAGGAAAAACGGTGCATTGAATCGCTCCATCCTAGATTGTAGCCAGCACAATTCTATGACTTTCTGTCTCCTCAGAATTCTGTTCCGGGCAGCCTCAACCTCTCCATACTGAATCAGGTGATTCACCTGAATTCTGGATTCAGAGCGCAGGAAAAACAGTGCATTGAATCGCTCCATCCCAGATTGTAGCCAGTACAATTCTATGACTTTCTGTCTCTTCAGAATTCTGTTCCGGGCAGCCACAACCTCTCCATACTGAATCAGGTGATTGGTTTGAATTTTGCATTTCTTCCAGACAGCCACAACCTCTCCATACTGAATCAGGTGATTCGCCTGAATTTTGCATTCAGAGCGCAGGAAAAAGAGTGCATTGAATCGCTCCCACGTGAATAAGCGGGTGGTCACGAGCCTATGTTTTAATAGAGAGGTTGTGCCAAAGCGGCATGAGCGGCATGCCGCTCGTGCCGCTTTTTGAGCATTGTGCAAAGCGGCACAGGGAAAAGACATTCCAGGGCACCCAAAACTGAGAACTAACACATAATTCATGTATTCCGGGGTTGCAGCCCAGTGAGAAACCCAGCTAAGCAAATCGAGCTGTATCGAGGTAAATCGAGGAATTTGATGGGTCCTCGATTCCGCTCGATAATCTGGACTGGGCTCGATGTACCTCGATGAAAATCGAGCAATATCGACGTAAATCGAGCACGAACGAGCTTATATCTGCAGTATCGAGGTGCATCGAGCTTTCCATTACTTTGGTAGGCACATATTGGAATATACAAAATATTCAATTATTACTCCTACAACACACGCGCTGCCTACTGCACTATCCTACAGGCCATCGCCCTGCGTCCTACATTCCACAGCGGTAGCCTCTCTACCCGACCCCGACCCGACAGGCCACACAATTCAGGCCCTGTGTAATGGGAGGATGCGGCGGCAAGTGAGTAGAATATGGAAGACGCAGCACTGGACAAGTTGTGAGAAGACAGTTGATAGAATGAATGAAAGACATACGAAGCGGCGAAAACGAAATGAAAGACGCGACTCTATAAACACGGGTAAGTAGACGGATCGGAAACTGTCTAAGGCACTCACCACACCACAATGGCCACCCTGTGGTCTTCTTGGCCGGAATCCTGGGCAACGGACATTCTACCTGTGTAACAATCAGCAAAGAGGCCATGGTACGTGGGATAGCGCACGCACCTGCAATGGATAGACATGGCATGGAGATTATCTGCGGAAGCCAGCAAGGTCATTAAGGCTGGGCGCAATGATACGAGGCGGGAAAATGCGCACTGTGGTACAAAGAGCGTGCCATAGCGCGGGCGGGAAGTGGGAGGTGGTGGGAGGAAAGAAAGAAGCATTTCAAAGTCCGAAATCGTACGACTTTTATTTATTGAGAGCAACGACGCGCCTATGACGCAATCGCACGGCGACGTCGAGCAGCGTCGAGCACTTGTAAGAAATTGTAAAAAGACTGTCGAGGCCCGTCGAGGTGCGTCATTCTGTGATGGATGGGCGGGCTGTTTGACTGAAATTGTCAGATCAGACAGCAGGCACACCTCGATATTCCTCGATATTCCTCGATTCCTCGATATAGCTCGTTCTAGCTCGATTTTCTTAGCTGGGATTCTCACTGGGGTTGCAGGCGGAAACTGACGTTGATGTGGCTGTGCTGGAGATTAAACGGCCGTCATCCGACGTCATCATCAGTCTCTCGAGTCTTACGGTCCACAATGTCGGAAGAAATTGAGATCCTCCTCGCTGCTAAGAGCTTTCGCGAGACTCTTGAGCATCTACTTGATGTCCTTGATGAGGAGTGGATCTCCCAATCACAAGGCAGTATGCGTCCAGGCGGAAAACTTGATCTCACATCACTTGGCCAATCTGTATTTTTTGAGCAGTTCCGGTGCGCTCTCTGCCCAATACGATGCCGACCATCTCACTGATGCGATGCCTGTCAGGTTCACGTATACTGAAGTTGAGCAGCTTGTCGTACATCTTGATCTACCCGCGGAATTTGTATGCCCGCAAACTCGCATCAAAGAAGACGCCTTCACCGCAGTTTGCATGCTTCTACGTCGCCTGTCATACCCCGCTCGACTCTGTGATGTCGAAATGCAGTGTGGGTGGGAGGCTACACGTTTCTCCCGTATCACCCGACTTGTCGCGCAGTACATCTACGATCGCTTGAAGCATCTCCTTCGCTTCGATCCAACCCGCCTTACTCCACACACCCTGCAGCATTTTCTCATTGCATGTCTGTGAAAGGGTCCCCTCATCCCAGTGTCTGCTCCCTGATGGACGGAACACTGGAAGAAATCAGCCGTCCAATCCATAACCAGCGGCTGCTCTACAACGGATGGAAACGGATGCATTGCTTGAAGTATCATGTTATCATCTCCCCTGATGGCATGATCATCCATATTTTCGGTCCTATTGAAGGCCGTAGGCATGATGAAACGTGCTTCAAGCAGAGCGGCGTGTTGGAAGTCCTCAAGAAGCATTTCTGGACTCCAGGAACACCCGAGACGCGTGCGCCTCTTGTTGTGTACGGCGATCCTGCCTACACAGTATCAACTCATGTTTGCACTCCATACAAAGGCGCATCGTTGACAGAGGCACAGCAACTTTTCAACACGAGAATGAGTCGCATCCGTGAACCGGTCGAGTGGGTATTCAAGGAGATCGGCGAGTAGTTCGCGTTCCTCAACTTTGCGAAGAACCAAAAAGTTCTGCTGCAGCCTGTTGGACTGTTCTACCTCGTTGCAGTACTCCTCTGTAACTGCCACGCCATACTCCATCACCCCCAAATCTCGCAATACTTTCGGTGCAAGCCCCCGACACTTGCCGAATACTTCCGCGGTGATCCAGTAACAGACGAAGAGCTTGACTCGTGGTGTCTTCAGGCGCCGTGGGGCGAGACAGAGTTCCAAGAAGAGTAGTCATTGAGTATCCGACCAGGTTAAGACAAGATGATAAGTAGATACTACGTACGGTAAATAATTTGGAGCACTATGATAGACTATGCGGGATGGTAAAATATGGTACAAATTGAACGAAGGAATGTTTCAAAAACTTCTCGATAGGATGCGCATCAAAATTTCTTGGCGATGAGTTCGGCGAGGATCTCCGTGGTGCGCGAAGACTCTCCTGTATCGCGAGGGGCACAATTATCTGCACGGAGACCCCGAATTTCGCTGGTGAGGTCCTTGAGACAGCTGAGGGTCGCGTTCTGAGCCTGAAGAAGTTCGCTGTGGTGTTGGTCAGCACGGGCTCGAGAATCGCTGAGGCGCTTCGTATCCTCCTTGTTGCGCTGCTCGAGAACGCCATGGATGACCTTGTGGCGACGACGTTTCGGTGGTGGTCCCGCGTCCGAATTACTCTCCTTGGAGGCGTGGTTATGATGGCTGGAAGACGCGAGGGGAGGACGAGCACGCCTGGCAAAACAGTTGGTATATTCGGATTGAGATAACTGGACTGGAAACTCACTTTCGCTGGCCCTGCTTCTCGCGAACAGAAGCGCTGTCGAGCTCCGAGACGTCAATTAATCCTTCACTGCGGGCCAAACCCTTCATCACCGCATCACGAAGCTCCTTGCCAGCCTTATCCTCGATGTCGGCCTTGTGTTTCGACTTCGCAGAGGATTCCTTCGTCGAGACCTGATGGTCATCCATGATTGCTTGTAGTTCTGTCATGATCTGGAGAGCAAGTGAGTGTCGAACTGCAAGAAATTGTTCAAATTCACCTTGATGTGTTCGGAGACTTCTTCAACTGCCCCGGTTTTCATGCGCGATTCAGTTTCGCCTTTCTGGAACCATGTTAGACGGGGACGAAGCTGACGCCCGATATAGCGCACCCTATGCTCCCTCATGATTCTCATAAAACGATTCTTGCAGGCCGAACCGCTTCTATCAACCGTCGAACGCTCCCCAACGGCGCTGCTATCCTGATGGAGGACTTCGGCTGTCCTATACCACCCCTCCTCGCGTTCGGAAGGCGGCAAGAGGAAAGGTCGGATTTGGTCGACGGCCTGAGCAAGGTATCGGTCTTGCCAGGACACCCAACGCGGAGACCGCGCATTCGCCGCGTGGGCTGATGGGGCCTGTGACGGTTCCTCGTCCTCCTCGTTGGAGAGCTCAGGCGGTTGTGTGTCGTTCTGCTCCTCGATATCATCTTGCAGCTCCGGTTCGTAGTCGCTGTGGATGCTGGTGCTGTCGTCTGGCAGCTGGCTCGAGTCCATACCGCCCCAAGGTGGACTGCCCTCGCGTTCTCCACTTGCATCGCGTTCCAGACTCGGCTGGCGTTGAAAGCGGGTTGAGCGACGAGTCCCTGTGCGAGAGGGAGCAGATTTGCCGCGTCCTCTTCCACGAGCCATGGGAGACAGTGAAATGTGGCGCGAGGGACCAAGAAAAGCAAGAAATGATGCCGTCAACATTCGGGTTTCCCACGCTTACTCTATCAACAATTCACGAAATACACAAACTCGGTCATAAACACCAGAAATGACAAGATCCGCAACCCAGGTAATGGTATTTAACCGAGGGAAAAAAAAATTGCTGTGCCGCTTTGCACAAGTGCCAAAAGCGGCATGCCGCTTGTGCACAACCTCTCTAATGTATAGGAAGTTCTTCGCAGACACGGCGGATACAGAGTTCGGCCATTATTGTTCTGGGCATCCTGCGAGCAAGGGTTTGGCGTGTGAAGTGATGAACACCAAGAACTTTGGAATCTGTGCAGTTTTGCGTGAGCTATGAGCGCTATATGAGCGGAACAAGTTAGGATTGTGATTGAACCTGTGACCTCAGTGGTTCAGGGGCGGGCTCTGGATGCGGCGCATCAACTGAATTGAACAAATTGGCTCGCGGGAGGGCTTATAAAACCGGCGCATCAATTGAGTTGAACAAATACTCCGGAGGGAAACGACATGCGAGGCACGAGCTTCCTGTTGTAGCGTCTGTTTATAAGATATCCACAATGATATAAGGTGCGAAAGACAAAAGTGTAATTTTATGTGTACCGTGAGCCTTGGGACGATTTCCATCATTCCAAGTCATTGGCACGCCACCACGAGGCCCGATTCCGCACATGGCCCCTCATTTGTTCCATCGGAGTGCCAACATGTAGACTCGTCACCAGTCTGCCATGGACGGCAGATCTTGGTGCAAGCACGTTGCCGTAGGCAGACTGGTAGTTCTCGGGAGTTATCAATGCTGTGCGCGTGGAGTTTGAAATTTTGAGTGGTGCCGATCGTCGGCATCACGGGGGCTGTGCAGCTCCTGCTAAAATTTATCTGTTTCCCAGAGCACTCTGGCACACTTTCTGCATATTCTGAGGAGACAGATTTCAAGATATGTGGAATAAACGCAACCTGTACCTTTGAAATTTTTAAAACTAATGACAATTGCGCTCAGAACAGCAGAGAAGGAAAATTTTCAAACTCCGCGCGCAGCCCTTACACAGCATCCGAGAACTACCAGTCTGCCTACGGCAACGTGCTTGCACCAAGATCTGCCGTCCATGGCAGACTGGTGACAAGTCTAGCCAACA